>JAQIWH010007471.1:0-11401 GCA_034695005.1 Cryptops parisi
TATATGTACACACAATGTTTGTACACACACATACATTTGTTTGATGTTATCGCGTATTTGTATTTTATTGATGCCCTGTGATGCTTTGTAATCATGTTATTTGTATGCAAGTGCGTTACTTTGCAAAGGACCAGTTGGGTTCTTGTAATAATGTACTTGTAGTTGTTTTGAATGCGTTGTAATGTATTTATATGAATGTATTTATAGTTACGGTGAAGAAAATGGATATTTACAAAAATATATTCTAACTTTGGTTGAATTTAATTCAGATGCCATATTAAGATATCGAATGAGTAAACTGAGGAACAAAAAAGATAATAGAAAATTAAAATACATATTTTGACGAAATACGAAAAACGGTACTTTCCTGTTGTAGCCAGGCCCAGTCTGATGTTGCTATTTGATTGTACTTAATTATGAGTTTATTGTGCAGGTTAGGTCAGAAAAACGAAACAATATCTCACGTTTAATACGTTTATTTGTTTTTTTCTAACCAACCTGCACAATAAACCCATAATTAAGTACAAGCAAACAGCAACATCGGACTGGGCCTGGCTATAACAGGAAAGTACCCGAAAAACTAAGTACAGCATTCTGAATTTTTGGTTTACTTGAATTTTAGTCAGTAAAGTTTATCATTTTACTTCAATAAAAAAATTTTTACTAAAATACTGTATAATAAAATATGAAAAATGAGTACTGTACATATTCTTAGCAAGTTAAAAAAAAATGCTAAGAATATGCAATGCGAATTTAGATTTATGCGTACTTTTTGTTATTCGGTATTATGCGAGTTTTGAGTTATTTCTGCAAGTTTTGATTGATGCAAAATTTTAATCTTAATTTTTATTTACGCGAATCTAGATTAATGCGATCTTTGAGTAATGTCATATTTGATTTATGCAAGTTTTTTTGAGCAATTTAATTTTTGGGTTTTTGCAATTTTTAATTTGATTTGTGCGATTTTTGTTTCATTGGACTCATGCGGGTTTCGATTTATGCGGTTTATGCTATTTTTTTGTACATTGACAGTACATATGTAGTACCTTCAATGTATGTACATTATGTATATACAGTACATTATCACCGAACACCCGTGGATGGCAGCATACATTCAATTCTCAGCTCACTAACAAGTTTTTTTAAAACAATCTTTATTCTTAAAGTCGTCCTGTCACACGCAATTTTGAGTATAGCAAGTCGAGCAATTGTGAACCAGTCGTGACGTTAACTTCTTGCCCAACCAATGAAAACTGGTGGGGCAAGAAGCTGACGTCACAGCTGTGCACAAATTGTTGGGCTTGCTATACCAAAAAATTGCTTGTGATAGGAGACCATTTTTCACCGTTTCGATTTCAATCAGATAAGACGTTCAAATTTGAAAAAAAACATTTTCCTTTTACGCAAAACAACTACTAATCTCTATTGTAACAATGTTTCTACTATGAACTAAAATGAGGTTCAAATTTGAACATTGTTTATAAACCTCCATTTATTGGTGTTTACGTCAACGCCCACCACCTTAAAATTTGAATGCAAATGGTTAATTCTTGTTGGATAATAGTCCGACTTGAATTATGATCAATATTGTTTTCAAAGTTTGGGTGGAGTTTAACGATTTTTTATTTTGTTGTATTTTTTGTTTTTTCATACTATCAAACGTATACATTGTACAAACCGTACTGCAGTAAAGTAAAACGAAGGGTTTTGTATACAGTATAAAAGTGTTTGAGACAGATTGCAACTCGAATGGAATGTGGCAATGTGTTTTCTCTACCACGACAAAGAGATCCATTTGTTTTCTATGGAAACTTGCCAACGTTTCCACACACTCACATTTTTATTCCTTTTCAACAACCCTCAAAAAAATACACCATCATAATTGTCTATTGTTGTTAGACACAGACTGTTTTTTTTTAATATGTATTTTTATTTGTTTTACTACATTTTTCCATTAACTATGACAACAGTTCTGCTGGGTCGATAAAAATGCATGTCTATAAAAAAAACAAAATTGGGGGAAATTAGCTATGAATAATATGTACGGTACTGAATTGAATAAAAATGTGGTAATATAAAAATATATTTTTATATAGTTAAGATTGGGGAATTTGGTACATAAAGGGATTTCGTAATAGATGAAGTGTATTCCGGTGAAGTGCATTTGTTATCGATTGATAAAGTTGTATCCTGTTGCATTAACTGTATACTTCACAAAACGAGGACGTAATACCAACAATACGCAAATTGTTGAAATGGTGTGTTACATAATTCCCATTACGATAAGAGTTTGTATATATGTATATTTGTATGTGAAAAACAGGAAGCAGATGTTATGCCATATTTACAGATTAAATATTATAAAGTTCTTAAGATAAATATACAGTATATAGAGTATTATGTAATTTTTGAATTTTATATATCTACAGTGGTGCTGCGTACTTTTATTATACGCTTTATATTAGCATATGCGATAGCAACTTTTTTTTAGGGTACTTTTTTTCGCGTGGTCATTGCGACCAAACTATGCAATCCATAGATAGCATATAACTATATACATTAAAAAGATATTGAATTGAGCTTTCACGTTGTGGTTTTAGATTTTGTCTAGCACAAATGGTTCGTGAGAAATCGTTATTTGAAAATTGGTGACAGTTTTTTTGGCTCACCCGGTATATGGAGTATATATTTAAAATATACTCGAGACTATACGTAATGCTCAAAATTCGAATTCAGTTAAAACCAGCTCTAATTTACTGGTCAAAACTAAAACCCGATTAACCACGAAGGCCAGGTAAGTAGAAATGCGGCCGAAGGCCGCCAAACGCTCAAATTGCTATAAAATCCAATCTGTTGATTAACTAGTCAAACCATTTTAACTCATTTCAGGTTTTGACGGTAACATATATATATGTGTGATTAAAATAAAGACATTGACATTGAAAATTTGGTAGGGTAGCCAAAGGAAGTGATGTCATTTATTCGCGGGTTCATTGAATGCAACTGTCACGTGATTTCTTTTTCACTCGTTGAGGACGGATGCTGCGAATGGATGTATCAATGTATGGTTTCCTTTCCTGTACCATCTTTAACTTTATGCTTATTATCGATTCTTTATCAGGATACATCTTCTCTGGTTAAAGTATGAAGAGATGTAGTTATTATGGTTATTTGATTATGTAAGAATTTCAAAGTGGAATGAAATTTTGTGTAAAGTTACTTTTTTTTCCTTTTTATTTTTATTAATTTTTCCTATATTTTCTGAAAGAAACCGTTCGGAAGGGTTGAAACGTTGAGACGAATGAAATTCCTGTACTTTTTCTAAGTACACTTTCAGGATCCCTATAAATAGTTGAAGTATGAAATTTCTTAGACAATTGGTTACTTAGGAACGTGAAATGAAATTTGGTGTAGAGTTGTTCACTTTTAACCTTGTAAAAGTTTTCTTTAAAGAAGCCCTTATCCTATGAAGGGCCAAAACGTTTGAACTATACTGTACAAAACTTTTTCATTTCATTTCAAGTATGATATTTATTATTTAGAGCAGGTGTTAGTTAATTAATACGGAAAGGAGAAAAAAATGTCGAAAAATATTTTCTTCTTTTCTTTCCGAATAGAAGCCCTAAGCAAGGGGGCCAAACGTTGTACCAAGTGTAAATTAAACTTTTACAAATACAGTATACCAAAAACTCGATTATCCCAACTGCGATTATCCGAAATTCCAATTAATCCAAATCAGGCAAAATATATACATTTCAATATAAAAATCGATATTACCGAATAATAATTGACATCGATATTTATGAATAATTTATCACACAATGATTGTAAGTTAATGCATATTGTTCATTGGGTGTTCGTTTAACTTATACAACCTTGTTGGCTTTTTTTCAATATCAAACCTGGCATATACATTGATATTCCAGATTATCCGAATTATCGTTTACCGAAATCGACTTGGTCTCATCACATCCTTTGTAAACGATGTAATTTTTTTAGTGTATCTACCTAAAAAATTTTTAAAAACAAGTACATTAAAAATGTTTTTTAAGCATATTCTTTATATATATAATCATATACAGATATACTCTGTGTACATACATAATGCAAAGAACCCATTTTTTGTTTCTACGTATTTCGATTTATGCGAATTAAAATGTATGCAATCTTCGATATTCAATTTATGCGTTTTGTGTAATTCCATTTTGGATTTCTGCACGCTTCGATTCATGGGAATATTGATTCATGCGAATTCCATGCGATCGTTGAATAATTCGATATTTGATTTATGCGAGTTTTGAATACTGTAATTTCATTTTTTATTTCTGCAATTTCGATTTATTTCTTTATATATGCGATTTTGTTTACACAGGACTAATGCGGTTTTTGATTTATGCGAAGGACTTATGCAGTTCTCGTTTTATGCGCTTTTTTGGTACATTGGACTATACTGTATATTATCATAAACGACTGCAGTATACTTTCAATTACCAGCTCGCTCACTCACAAACTCAACAACTCACTCACAAATTCACTCACTCACAAGCGAAGCTAATACGAAGAGTATAAAAAGACATTAAACTATCAATGTACGTTCTTTAAATCGACGAAAAAATAATGTAGAACATGATTGAAACCCTTGAAGAAATGGGGGGGGGGTTCAAAGTTGTAATAGAAAACTTTTGGGCTCGTGCCAACTTGACGCATACGCACAAAGGTCCACACGGGTTCGTTACCACAAATTATAAGGAGACGAAAGTTTGTCTGAATAAATCGCTGAGTCGGCCATTTTCTTTTTTTTTTCATTTTAATTTTTTTATTTTTTACTTCAGCTATTTTCGTGAAAGGAATAATTTAATTTTCTTTTGTCGGTAGTTAATTTTTGATTTCGTCGTCGTCCAGGTGGAAAATATTGTTGGAACAGATATGATATAAAAATGAGAAACACCAACAATCAATAATATTTTTTTTTACATACTGTGTATTATTATTATATTTATTAATATGATTCAGAATAATACATATACCGGCACTGTGTCATGATTATTTATTTTGGTCATGATTAATAGAACCTAATAATGATTTGTGTTCCAAACATTGTTTCATATTTCTCCACCCTTTGCACAATATTTATTTATTTGATGCAAGTCTCATCATTTTTCGTAACGGTTCATCATTTTCTGTTTGTAGTGTATTGTTATTTTTACTAGCTATATGCCCGTCAACAATGACGGAAACATCTTAGATCATGTTGCCTGGCAACATGACGTCATCCTAGTGTATTATATCATGGTAATAATTATATTGAGAGTAATAATTGAGCAGCACTTGCAACTGCAAAAAAATTTTGATTTCGGTGTGACAGACATATAGACGTACAAACATGCATACATACAAACAAACAAACATACAGACCAAGCAAATTATATTGTTAGATTGTTATTATACAAATACATTAAAAATGCTTTTTAAGAGCTGCGAAATGACGTGATCAACATTTTTCATGTCAACAATTCGAATCAACATTTGATTTAATAATCATTTTGCACTATTAAAGGGTGAACTGCGTTGTTTGTTTCATGAAAAGCCTGATGGCCTTCTGACATGCAATTTTACGTGTCGCAACTTGAACAACAACTGTGACGTCAGCTTCTTGCCCAACCAATAAAAAACTGGTTGGCAAGAACTCAGCATGTCCACAAATTGCTCTACTTGTCACACAAAATTGTCTCTTTTCGACATCGTCATTTTTTTCGGGCACGTTTCACTTCATCAAGTTGTTTCTATTTTGTTTTTTATAATTTGTTGGCTAAAAAATACGAAATTAGACAAAAATAAAATATCACTTGACACATTGACAAACCTGGGTTTTTTATTAATTTATTTTTTCGAATGAAACTTCGATAAATGACAAAATTTGTAACTGATATTATTATTTTTTTTTCCAATTTTAACCTCTACATTCGAACATGTTTTACCCGACAAACCTTAAACATATTACGGGTTATAATTGTCAGGAAAACATTAAATAAACAGAGGTTCACAAAAATTTCGTCATGTAAGAGGCACTGGTTAAATATAAGCTTCTTTCCATTAGGGATAGGGTACTATTTGCTATCTTTGGCATCTCTGTGTTTCGCGAAGAATAACAAATCTTGGTTTTCATTTCACCAACAAGTGTCAATTTCGTCAGTAGAGTTTCACTTTTTACTAATTGATAAGAAGAGACTTATAAATTAACGGCGAATCGTTTGATATAAACAACAACGAAACACATTTTCAATGAGACGTTGGCCTTCCAATTTCTTTCTCAGATGCAAGGAGGCGCTTCGAAAATTAGGTGTTCAAAAAGGTGTATCGCGATTATTTGGTCTCATCCATTTGACCACAATCTTTTAATCGCGAGTCGAATGTACTGTATAAAAATATATACTTAGGTTAGGTTAGGTTGGCTGAAAAGATTGGTGATTAAAAAATTGTGGCCTAATGGATGCGGCCAAATGATTGCGAATAAAAGCACACAAACTCGTTTAAAAAATAAAACTTTTCACGTTAGGTAGAAAATAGAAGATTTTTCATGTTAGATAGGAAAAATCTTATCACGTTAGTCAGATTAGGTTACGTTAGGTTAGGTTTGTTAGATTAGGTTGAAAAAATTGGCGATTAAAGCCTGGACAAATGGATGCGATTAAAGTACACAAACCTTTTAAAAAAATAGTACAGTATTAATATATCAATTAATCTGTGCAGGTTTGTTTATTAATGCAGCATATACTGTGTGTAAGCTATATATCGTATATTTAATACTGTATGAAACACCTGACCTAGTGTACGTAGCCTCATTTGTCGTGTGTTCCAATTAGATTTTGGAGAAATGTTCTCCTTGACATTCTCGTTTGTTTGGTTCTGAACGGGTTGGATGCAATTTGCTCCAATGACTATCTCGAGTAATTTCATTTATTTTTGTTGATAGTTCCCTACGAAAAAATTAATTCAACACACTCTTTTTTTAGTTGTTAATTTTAGTTTATTATTTTTCATGTTGAATCTTTTAATATTTTTCTGTGTATATTTTGTTGTTAAATTTAATGTTTGTTTACTTTGTTTGTTGGGTTCTCATCTTTTTCATACGCTTTATTTTAGCTTTTCTTGTGAGTTTGTTAGTTTTTGAGTCCGTGAGTGAGTGAGCTGGGAATTGAATGTATACTACCATGTACAGAAATTTTTGATATTATACTGTATAGTCTATAGTCCAATGGATCAAAAATCGCATAAAGTGAGAACCGTATAAATCCAAAACCGTCTAAGTCCAATGTGACAAAAATCGAAAATGAAATTTAAAATGGAATTACTAGAAACTCGCTTAGATCGAATAACACGTTTCTCAAAGATCACATTAATCTAACTGCGCATAAATCGAAACTTGCAGAATTCGATAATGGAATAACTCAAAACTCGCATAAATCGAATGTCTCAAAGATCGCATTAAAATTAAAATATAAGGTTTGTTATAAATATATTTTATTATTCATTTTCATTATTGTGTTTTTTTTAACTAACCTAACCTAGTATCTATGCGTATAAAAATACATCGATTTTTCGTTTTGGTTGTTTCAGTCAACCTGAACTGTAAACCCATGTCACTAGCGCATATTATTTATTATTAATATGTTTTGTGTTCATATTTTTTGTAAATCATATGTAATGTGCCACTTCATAAACTGGCACGAAGTGGAAAGTGAAATAGGGTCACGTGATATAGAAATGGGCACTTAATTTTCATGGAAAGGTATATAGCGTTGATTCTGCTGCAAAATACATTTCAAAGTTAACCAACAGTCACGAGCCGTGTTATTATTATTCATACGGTTGAACCTAACCTACATTTAACAGTACATGACGTAACCAAAATAAAGGTTAATGGATCAACGTGTTGTAACATTCCGAAGTAGAAATTGAAACCAAGGTTTGCAATATTAATATTCTCATTTTCAACATTATTATTATTATTATTTTTTGGAGGTTACAGTGGATGTACAACTTTGAAAAGTAAATCGATTTTTTTTTCATTGTACCGGTAATATAATAATAGCACATAATTATTAACCCGTAATGGAGATTGTTTTAATATAAGATTTAATTATTGAAGTTATGTCAAGAGACTTGAATCAAACTCGCACATCCGTCAATTGGCCTTGAACCTTAAAGACAAGTTCGTCTTTTAAAGAGGGAACAGTGTACAATGGGTACATTGTGTCCCTCGTGTGTACCAACGTACACATTTGTTTATTTGATTTTTTTTTTGTTAATTGTACACACACTTGCGGGATGTTTTTGATGTACCGGTATGCAAAAACGTTACTTTGTTGTGTAGTTTTTCCATTCGTTTTGTTGTTTTAGATGTTAGTGAATCATTATTGTTATTGTAGTACCAGGCCATGGTCCGAAAATGCAGAAAAGCTAGACACGAGCTCACATAATGTACATAATGCTCCTCACACAATGAATCCACAGTATATACAGAAGTGATCGTACAGTAGTTGTTACTTCGTTAGGCAACTTTAAAATTCGTATTTGAAAGAACCGTGCAAACAACTAAATTCACTTTTGCTGCATAGCAAAATTGGTATGCAGTGAAACTGCTGCAGGCAGAATGGTACTTTGTATGGTTGGATAATTTTTTCTCAGTTGAATTGTTGGAAATTAAATGAAACGACGGTGGATTCTGACTATACCTACAACTTTCTAAATATGACTTGATACCTACGACGCATTGTTTACAATGCGATTTTCTTAAAAATTAATTTCACGGTCAATAAAAATAGCATTATTGGAAAGATGTGGTGATATCCAAAACTCAGCTTTTCCAGTATAAAATTAGAAAACTTGGTTGAGACACCCTGTATAGTAGATAAGTATATAAAGGTATATACAGTACTAGATATAGTACTAGATATAGTATAAGGACTAGATTAATATGTAATTATTTTGATTTTAATTTATGTATATTAATACACAGTAATGTCCAACTTATCCGAAGATGATCCAACCCTCTTCAAAACACTTGTTTAACTCTTTCATGAGGATGCCTAAACTTTCCACTACGTTTAACTAAGAACACTTCCTTTTCCACTTTTAATCCAATAACACTGAAAAGCACTTCAATGATTTTACATTCATGAAAACATTAATCTTTCACCGCTGTGCATGCTTTTGTGACCCTTCACTATTTTATCGCGATGATTTTTTAAACGTACTCAATTATCCACCGTGAAACAAACTATTGCCTACAGCATTTCTTGCAAACTTAACAACGAATTTTGAAGAATACGTTTTGGTTACCTAAACTCGTCTTGAAATATGAATGTTTTGTCTTTTATTCGGTTGGGCTTTTCTATTTGAATTCCCCATGGAGACGTTTTAATAAAAGAAACGATGCAACTCAATTCGAGTTAGTAAAAGAAATGGAGGATTTTTTTTTGGTGTGTATTTTCATTGGAGAATGCATTTAAGCACGCAAATTAATTAATAGTAGTAATTTGAAAGTGCATATAAAAAAACAAGTTGTTGGCTGCGAGTTTGTTTTGTTTTTTGTATTCATTTATGTATTATGTTT
Source organism: Cryptops parisi (assembly GCA_034695005.1). Taxonomy (NCBI): domain Eukaryota; kingdom Metazoa; phylum Arthropoda; class Chilopoda; order Scolopendromorpha; family Cryptopidae; genus Cryptops; species Cryptops parisi. The sequence continues at coordinate 9,617 of JAQIWH010007471.1, forward strand.
AAAGGAGCTTTTTGAAAAATTGTTTTCAAAAACATTTTTTGTGTGACATTTCTCCATCTATATAGTCTGATATTTCAATAATTCATTTCAATAATTCATTTGAATCTACCAACAAATGCCAAAACATTTATTCAATTTCAGAAATTGTACACAAACTTGTACAAGTAGGTAATCCGTGATGTAGCACGTGAAAATATTGTTTTTCTTTGTTTATACTCATGTTGTTATGATTTTCCGCGTGTGCTAAGTGTGTTTTTTATTGTTGTCATGGATATATTTTTCCAAAGAGAGATAGTTGACTTTTTATCGTACTCTTTACATTAGCTTCACTTGTGAGTTTGTGAGTGAGTGATCCGAGAATTGAACGTATACTGCCATCTTTAGGTATTTATGAGAAAGTATTGTATAGTATAATATAATATAGTATAGTAAAATGTAAAAAATTGCATAAAGTGAAAACCGCATAAATGGAAAACCGCACGAGTCCAATGTAACATAATTGGCACGAATCGAATCGAAAATTGCAGAAATCAAAAATGGAAATTTCTCAAAACTCGCTCAAATCGAATATCACCGTTACTCAAAGCTCGCTTTAATCTAAGTTAGCATAAAGCGAAATATGTACCGATAAAGCGTAAACGGCATTTTTAATGTCTATTTGTGTACACACACATACATGTTGTATGTACGCATACATAACGCATACATGATGTATCGTATATCATGTACACATACATAAATGTGTAGACTATATGTAGTTATGTAGGTATATGTCTAAATAGGTGTATCTGTATGTAGAATAATACGATGTTCAAATTTGAACCAGATTTTTTTTCAACTGCAGAAGTGCTATTAGCGAAATAGGTTTAAAATTTAGACATTCTAGTACAATCTTTTAATATTTGTTATGTATTGTATTTACAAGTGTTTTATAGCTCTATAGTGTATACAATATTTTAATTATTTTTTTCCATTTTTATTGTACGGTACTTTTAACATTTTAATAGTACTTTCATATTTTCATTTATTTACACCCATCAAGTCTATTATTAAAATTAAAGGCTTCAGATGCGAACCGTTTTAATATGCCATTACAAAACACAGATGATCATTATCGTAAATAACAATCTTAATGGTTAATTATTTACTAATAAATCTCGTATTTTTTTATGTACCACCGAAAAGTAATAGTTTATTAGGAATAATTGTTTATTTCGTGGAATAAAACAGCAGCCAATACACGTACAAAGTAACGAGTACGTAATTTGAGATTCTGTCTCGAATTATAATAAAAACAAAGGCAACTTAGTATGTGATGTAAAAACGAGTGAAAATAATGAGCTTTTATAACGATCTCCAACGTGGCAAGAATAACCTCCTTCAACAAAAAAAGTAACAACTACAGAAATAGTAGTTAAAATGCATTTTCGTTTAAATTGTCCGTTTATTAGGAAAATGTGAGAGAAGGCATTAAAAGAAAAGGGTTTCATTAGACTTAATAAGGGAATCAACACTTTTCCTTGTTCTCAGATATAGGGAAGTAGCTCAATTTTTTTTTCCGATCCCTAATTTCTTGTGTGTGGGTGAAATGATACCAATTAATGATTGTCGGAGACGTGAATAAAGTGTCATTATGATTCGAACACTTGGAATAAAATTACAGGGTGATGACGACGATCAGTATTGTAAAAGCTGGGGCAAATATAATTTTCACTACGCTGTGAAGAATTGTTGAATGTGTCGTCGACAAGCAATAATTAAGGATATCTTTTTATATCTTTAATT
>JAQIWH010007472.1:0-11400 GCA_034695005.1 Cryptops parisi
TCACTCAGGTAACTTGTTTTTTCATTGATACGTTTTGTTTAAATTTATTTGGAGTGTTTATACCATTTCAACTATTTGCTATACCATGTGTATGCCTGTTTGTTCCTTTGGGACGGAAAAGATATAAAATAAAAATAAAAATAAAAATATAGCCCACTGTCATATACTGCATGTGGTTCCACGTCACTACGTCCAAAAACTTTACGTCCAAAGGCAAAACATCCAAAACCGTTTAATTGTGATCTTCGACATTCGATTGAGGCAAGTTTTGAAAAATTCATTTCCTGAGTTCGGCCATTTTAGATTTGATTTATGCGAACTTTATTACAGGCAACCTTATAAAGGCAACAATGAATCGATGTTATTTTTCAATTCAACATGAAATTCTCGCGTTATCTCTGTATTGTTGTGTCAGGTGGTTTACATTTAAATTTCAAATAGCATTCGTTGATTTTTGTTTAACGGGTTTAAGCTAGTATTATCATAAACGTCTGTACATGCTAGTTGTACAGACAATTTCTTGCTCACTCACTCACAAGTGAAGCTAATATTAAGCGTATACAAAGCATTTTTAATGTACAGTTCGATGTCTCGTTTTATTCAGGTTTGAAGGAAATTTTGCAAAAAAAAAGGTCGTTTGTGTCAGCATTTCTAGGTCTCATCATCCATTGTTGTTTGTTGAAGTGGTAGGCAGCAGTTTGCTTCTCTCGTGTCGTTTTTCCGCGTCGTCTCTGACTGGTGGATAGAATAAGCGAACAAACATGGATGCCGGAAATTGGCTTTGGGAATTTGGAATTAAAAGGGGATCGAGTTCGGAAAATGTGATGGATCATAAAAAAAAAAGTAACCTCTGTCATTGGTAGCCATCATCAGCTTTTAGAATCGACAGTCTTGAGTTACAGTGGTTTTTGCTTCTTTGTGGAGGGGAAAGTCTTAACTTTTTTTTTTGCTGTGTCGAAAAGCGTAAATAGTCTGCAAAGTAATCCATTTATCATACAGACAGGTTTACGAACGTTTGATTTACGAACAGTCGCTATATCGAACGTCGCAATGCATACAAATTTTGTTTACTTCTTTTTATGTGACGATACGACGTTGTGTATATAACAATAACCATAAAACACCTTGGAAATATCATGACATGTTATACTAAAGTATAAGTTTAGTATAGATGTGTCGTGGAGTCAATAAATTGTCATTAAAATTTTGTATTCACTATGAAACTTTTCCTGTGCAAACATATTGGTACATACATTGCTTAGCGCCATAAACGCATTTGTCGGTTTTGATTTTTCCTTGTAACCCTTTGACCCAACGGGTTTGTACGACAGTCAAATAAAAATAAAGTTAAAATAAATAAATAAAATAAATAAAGTTGTATAGATCATTCGATTTTTTTTAGTACTTGATTTTTGATGTTTTTAAATGGCTGCTAACTTTCGTTCACGACACGTATCGTAATACATAATAAAACGTATTATATAGACATAACAAAACGTATAACGAACAGCGTTATGGGATGGTACTCGTTCGTAAACCGAGTTGCTTGTACACTGAAAAAACTCGATTATCCGAAATTATGATTTTTCTAATTTAGATAAAATATGTTATTTCTGTTATAAAAATCGATACATTATCGAAAAAATTATTCGTATTATCGATAGCTACGAATAACAGGTCATTTCAATTCAATGATCATAAGTTAATACATGTTCATGAAAGGTTCACGTTTTATAAAGTTGTTGGCTTTTTTAAATACCAAACCGGGCATATAATCCGGATTATCCTAATTTTCGTTTATCCGAAATAGGCTTGGTCCCATCACATTCGTATAATCGAGTTACTCAGTTTTCATTCTCAATCTTGGAACATTGCAACTGTTACGGTTTCTGTGTTTTGTGAAATTTACTTTTTACTCAAACCTGGCGTAGTGTGGAATAAACGAGTACATTAAAAATATATAAACGTAGTAGGCCTACATTAAAAAGTAGTACATCACATATTTTAATAAACGAGTACATTAAAAATGATTTTTAAGAATACTCTTTATATATACGTTTCTCTTTCTGTGAATTGACATTTTATCTTAGATTCGACTCATGCGAGTTTCGAGTACGGTAATTCCATTTTTTGATTTCTGCAAGTTTAGATTATCGTGCGATTTTTGTTACATTGGATTTATGGTATTTTCGATCTATGCGATTTTTGTGTGCATTGAACTATACAGTACATCATCATAAACTTCTTTACATGCCAGTATACGTTCAATTCCCAGCTCACTCACAAAGTCACGAAATAACAAAGTCACTCACAAGTGATGCTAGTATAAACCGTATAAAAAATATGGAAATTCTCCAAAGTGACAAAATTTTCAACCCCCAGTAACCCATGGACCACTTCACAAAATCGTATAACATCATAACTTTCTTGCTCACAACAAGCATGTAGGAAAATTTCTGTCGTCGCAAATTAACTGAATCGCGTAAAACGAACTCGTATAAATCCAGGACTCAAACATCTTCAATGCGGATTTGTGATCATGTTTTGATTTTCAAAAGATTATGTATTCTTTATTCATTATTCAGACGATCCTTGAGAATCAAATACAAAAAAAAAAAATTTTATTTTTTTAAATATTGAGATCTTCGATTTATGCGTTGGTCGCGTTCTGCGTTAAACCTTATTCAAATCGAAATTTCACATAATTGCGAAATTTTTAATATAAAGAGTATAATAGCGAAAGTTTATCGCCTTTTACGAGCATTTGGGAGTTGTTTTATTTTTTTTATTTGTCGTCACGGTTATTATCAAAATTGCCTATGTCGATTAGACTAGAACTCGCATAAACCGAGGACTTGCTGTACTTTTTTAATCCGGATTTCTTGATATTGAGTGTTGAAATCTGTTAAAAAAACAATTTAAGTTGCGAGTAAATCATGTGCAAATGTAGGTTTCACTTTGTTGATTTGCAGGATAATGAAAACTCTCCTTTTTAAATCCAGAATATCGATTATCCGTAAAATTCCAGATAACAACACTAACTACATCTCATTCGATTCAAACTTCTTAGAATCGAAGGAACAGTCAAGTTGACTTTAACACAAAGTTCCATTTGCTTTCTTAGCGCTTTCGTGTGAAGTCGAAAAAGCTCATTGGTGGGGGTCTTTGGACGATGTGGTGGGTTAAAACTGCCACTGTGTATATACGTGTGTGGCCAACCGTTATTTGTTGTAACAAGTGGTGGGGGCCTAAAGCTTTTGGTATAACCCCCATGCTTTTTACTCCTCTTCTCCCTTCTACCCCCAGTTTTGGGTGTCGAGTTTCTTCTTGCGCAAAGGCTACCCGCGCTTTTCCTGTGTTTTCAACCAGACGTTGTGTGTGTGGGAAAATAAGAAACGTGGGGTGGAAAACTTTTCGGCAATGTACCATCAAAGTATTTGGTTTGTTATTTAGTTCCACCGTAAGCGTTGTTTTTCAGATTCGTTTGAAATCCTCGGAAGAAATCGGTGAACTGTCTAACAGACTGTGTATATCTTGTAGTGATGTATAAAATGTCATCATCATGTTTTAAGAACATCTGCACGTTTCATGTACAGAATGTGTTTCAAAAGTACCTATGGAAGTAGTACCATCTTTCGTAGTTATTTTTGAAATATTCGATTTATTTGATTTTTTTTTCAATTATGCGACGAACGAAATCGTCCAGAAATGCTCGTATAAGCGAAAACGTTTTCGCCATTATGCAATTTTTTGTGATGCGCGAGTGACTGAAATTTTGTCACTTCATTGAGAATTTTCGATATTGCGAGGTTTGCGTGGAACGCCCTCTCAAATCGAGTATATCCTCGTATAAATTGAGGACCTCTTATTACGTCCATTTTCGTTTATTACAAGCTCTTATTCAACTTGGACTGGCGTCTTAATAAACAGTTTTCAAAAACGTTTCAATGTTTCAAATCGTGGATGTAATTTTCAACCAGGTTCTGTGTATCGTAGGAACTTCAAATCTGGTGCACAGTTTAGTCCCTTGGTGATAATTGAATTCATCAAATGATTAGTGACGTGTCAAGTCGGAGCTATTGTCACGCGAAAAGTCGTTTTTTCAGGTAGACTGTTCATCCGAATACTAAGACTGTACTGAGACTGTAAGACTGTACTGTATATTTAACTTATTCGGACGTTTAAATAGTTCGACATCTTTGAGCTCTTTTGTTTTGAATAGGTTCATGATGACTCACAGAGCTGAAATTCTGATCAAAGTTTGGGGTCGTGGAACTTTTTTTTCCTCGCAAAGTATTTGCGGACGATATACCTACATTTAAGTCACCACACATTGTTGTACACAAAGATAAATATTTTTTTTTATGTATAGTTTATTATTCAGAGCAGCCATTCTTTGCTGAGAGTATAAAACCGATCCATCCACATAAACATTTAACTTATATCAGCCAAAAATATATTTCCACGCGTTTGTTTCAGTACCGGTATGTGGTTGTAAAAGAGGTTTATCAAAAACGCATGTTTTATTAATCACTTGTTTTATTTTAGATTTTTTTTAAAAAAAAAAAATGTTATGTCTTTTCCCCCTCTTTTTTTTGACGTCATCTTGTATAATGAGTGTTTACCTAACATATCCAAAAGCCACTCACACCAAATGTTTGAAACGTGATTTTTTTTTCTTTCGTCTTTCAACCATGATTTTATTCTCGACCAATGGGAGTTCACGTACTCGGAAAACCTAATTACGTTGTCGGAAAGAATAATAACGAACAAACACATACCCCCCTTCCCCGTTTCTCTATATCACCGTTTCAAAATGTGAAGAAATGGTCTTTAGGCCAAACGCCTCTGGTGTATGTATCTCTACTTTTGTGGGTTTGTTTTGCTTTTACGGACGCAATTGGATTGCAAGCCGTTATGTTACTACTACTAGTAGTAGTAGTGGTGGTAATAGCTCAGTTGGTGATTGGTGAATCTTGTTTGGTAATAAAGAAGAAGAACGGTGATGGTGGTCTCGTCGCCATCAATGTTGATTCAACACGTAATGTGATACAAACGGATTAGGCAGAAGCGCCACCACTATGTTCTGGGTTTGCAGTAGAAGTTGGTGGTAGTAGTAGTAGTAGTAGGGGGGGGGGCAAGATGTGAAAACAGCAGCTGTCACCCGAGGGTTTGGAGGACTATGTACTGTAGTAGTAGAAATCTAAACATAAAACGCATACTCTCTCTCTCTCTCTTTCTCTTTCTAGCCTGATATTATTAGCGTCATTGGCGTCAGATTGGTGACAAGGAAATGCCCCCAGAATCGCAAAGAGTAACTGGAGACGAAAATGGGAAAATCGTTTTTATTATTATTCAAGTGGTGGCACAATGATGAGATAGTTGATAGTTTATTCTAGAAGCTATTAGCTATGGCGTAGTTTTGTAATTATACAGTGTGTGTGTATATACTGTAAGTGAAGTTGTTGATGGATACCGGATGGATAGTTGTTTTTGATACCGGAATTGTCATTTCTTCAAGAGTTTGGGATCTTCACAATGGTATAGTAGTGTCTTTTGAGATTATCCGATTCTATTTCGAAAACAAAAGTGTAATCGAGTGAATAATTAATTGTTCTAGAGAAATGAGATTTTGTTTGCTATAAATTAAGTTTATGGTGTAGGACAGAATAGGACGATGTTAATGGGATGTTAATGTATGTATGTATGTATGTATGAGTAAATAATTGTAATACAGTTTGTTTTGGTTACATGTTCCATGCACTGAGTATATTTTCAGAAAAATTGGATTGCAAATATTTCGGTATCGTATTGGATATAAAGACAGAATTAGGATATTCTATAAGGTGTAGGAGTGAATATTTGCGGGGCCTGGTGTAAAAGGGTGTTAAGTAACATTTTTCTCAAAAAATGACTTTTCGTTACATATTTGAATAAAAATATTTTTCGAATGTGTCAGAATTGCATACCTGTAATTTTAAAAACCTGTACTATATCCACACTTATATATGTGTGGATGTGTCATTAATACTTGCATTTATACTTAACGATCAATCGTTCAAGTTTATATGAGACTTTAAAATTTTGTAACAACGTATCCCCGGCTAAGTTACAATTTACCCAATAGCGGGGTAGGTGGTTACAGTTGACATGACCATGCAAAAATAGTAGATTTTAAGCACGTGCATGAAAACTTAGGGATGCAAAAAAGAAAAAGAAATGACAAAGTAGGCTTATTTATGAAAGTTCACATTTTCAAATTCCATAAATATCAATTTCATATTTGTCACAAGTCTTTAAAAAATACAAAGCAAAATTTTATAACTCATCCTGGTTTCCGTTAATGTAGGCTACGTACATAATAATCCATTTTTTCTTGTTTCTGCATGTTTCGAATTATGCGAATCAAAATCTATGCAATCTTTCAGTGATTCGATATTTAATTTTATGCTTGTTTTGAGTAATCCAATTTTTAAATTTCTGCATGTTTCGATTTATTTATTTATACTGTATATGCGATTTTTTAAATTTATTTTTCCATATTCGACTTAATGCGAATTGTATACTTTTTCAATGATTTATGCAAAATACTTATTCGGTTCTCCTATTATATGCGTTTTTGATACATTTGAGATTTGACTATACAGTATATTCTCACATCCTATTACATGCGTTTTTGATACGTTTGACTATACAGTAATATTCTCATAAACGATTGTAGATGGCAGTATGCTTTCAATTTTCAGCTCACTCACTCACAAACTCACTCACAAGTCACAAGTGAAGCTAACAAAAAGAGTATAATAAGCGTTTTGGGTTGGCATTTTCATGGAATTGCTCATAGACTATTATGAATTTTCAACCCATTTCTAAGAGATACAATGTACAAAAAATACAGCCTACGTTATATACTAACCGTGTCATGTTGTAGTTAACAGTCTTTTCGAGAGAGAAAAGGGTACATATTATTTCGTTTCACTTCAATTTCGAGAACTCCCCGAAAAAGCCTGAGCGCGATAAACGACATCGAAAACTAAAATTATGTCCACAGGCTACAAAATCTTGACTGGAAAAGCTATATAGTCTGGGGTTGGTTTGTGTTCCTCGAATCGAATCGACGACTATCTAAAACCGAACGGTAATTAGATTACGGTCGTCTATTCTATCTCGACTCTGTGGATGAAAAGGAATTCGGAAACGGAAAAGCGAGGCGCGATTTGGTCGCCTTGGGCTAACACACGTCCATCAAAACGCCCCTCCCCCCGTTGATGAAAACAAAATAAAAGTGAACCCTGTAACGAGATTACAACCTTCGGTTAGGGGTATTGAAAGAGAAGAGAAAGAAAATGGTTCTTGCCAAACACACACACACACACCCAACACCTAGGTTTTGTTTGGAATGTTTTGGTTAGCGGCGAACAACGCGTTTCTATTATCAACTTAATTACATTGGGTTTTCGTGTCACATACTAGTGTTTGTTGTTTTTGTTTTGTTTTGTTTTTAAACGGAAGAATGAAGGGGCGATAAGATTTGACAGTGTTAACGTGTGAAATATCAGAAATTGGGTACAAATGTACAGGGTGAACCATTTTTTTTTCTTATTGTGAAAAAAAATATACGTGCAACTTTCGGGTTACGAATGAATTCTTATTTTCTAAGTAGTTGTTCATTAGGTACCGTATATTTTTTGTGTTACTTTTTTGTCCGTTATGTGTAAATTCATCTTGCATTCCATTTTACATTATACTGTTGTTGTATGTTAGCAAGTATTTTAAAGAATTATAACTATGTACTAAACATACACAATGCATTTAACCTAATTACGCGTATGTATAATATACATAACGTATGCGTTATTGTATATTGTAAATCGTTATGGTATATCGTAACGTAAAATGGAATGATCGAAGACCTTCCATTCTGTATTTGAAAAATGGCGGACAAAATTTTGTTTGCCACTTCACCTACTAGGGCAAGTCGGGCATCTGCTCAGGGCGCCAAGATTTTAGGGCGCAAAAAATTTGTTTCAGAATTCAATATAATAGAGAAAAAAAGTTATTTAAAATTGTTAATAATAAATAAATTTTTGGGACCAAAAAATTATAAAAAATCCGAACAATCAAACATAAACTAAAAATAGGCAAACATATAATGTATTTGAAATATTTTTACATTAAATATTTTTAGGTTGTTTCGTTTGTTGTTTTTGTTTTGGTTTATATTGATCACAGCCAAAAATTTAAAATATGTTGTTGACATTTCTACAAACTTGATATGAATTTTCCAGACCCCTTTGTAGTTCCAGTCCCCTTTGTAAAGTACAGTACCGTACATTAAAAATGTTTATTTAAGCATACTCTTTATATAGCTTTAAGACTACTGCCATATACAGTTACAGTATATTGTATGTATACGTCTATGAAATGTATGTACGTAAATCTTTTGGTCACCAAGACCGTGAAAAATAAAAAAAAAATAAATAAAATAGTGCAAAAAAAATAATTTATTTTTGATTCTTTCATGTTTTGATTTATGCGAAATTCGATTTAGCCCGTGCCATTTGAAACTTATATGCAATTTCTGAGTGATTTAGATATTCATAATTTATGCGTCTTTTGAGTAATTCTATTTTTTTGATTAATACGAATTTTCATTAATGCGAATTTCGATCTATGCGAAATTAAATCTATGCGATCGTTGAGTCATTTGATATTTTGTCTATGCAAGTTTTGAGTAATTCTATTTTGTGATTTCTGTCAATGTTTGATTTATTTATTTATATGTGCGATTTTTTTTTGCACATTGGAGTTATGCGGTTTTTGATTTAGGCGAAGGACTTATACGGTTCTCGTTTTATGCGTTTTTTTGGTACATTGAACTATACAGTATATTCTTTATAAACGACTATAGATGGCAGTATACGCTCAATGCGTTCACTCACTCTCACAAACTTACCTGTAAGTGCCTTTATATGTGCGCTTACAGGTCACTTACAGTTAAAAAAGCTGTAAGTGTCTTTATATAACAAATTGGATAAAAAACAAGTCGTTACAAGTTGTAATTTTAAAAGTTTATTGTTATGAAATCAACATTTAGTACAAAGTGAAGAGTACTTGTCGTCTGTCTTGTTTGGTGCCTACAAAACATAGGACATGAATGATGGATTATTTGTATTTAATAAATAACACTATTACTGTCCTACAACAAAATTCAATAACTTATAGAATTGGCGCATTGACCATATATTACATGACACTCGCTAACAAGGTATCGTAATTGACAGTAATGGAATAAATTGGAGTTGATCGAACGTTTGCATTGTTTGTCCGTATTCATTAGGGAGGCGAATGAATCCCACTGTATCCACAGGCACGTACATTATGATGTGTTATATATTATTAGAAATTAGATAATACAACTGTACCCTTACAAAAAAGTAGTCACCTATCCGATGCTATACTAAATGAAGATGTACCGGTTGTTAAATATTGGTAAATATATTTACAGCATATTTTTGTAAAAAAAAAAGTTGTTTATAAACATTTAGAACATTCTTATCGACGTAATTATTGAACATATGAACATCTCTTTAAAAAACAACCCTACAATTTTGTTGGGGCACGTAACTCGTCTTGTGATATATATCCGCCACATTTCTTTGACGGTATGTGGACAATGGCGTATTTTTCTAAATTTTAGTAACTAAAGTATTATACAGGGTGGACCGAAAAAAAAGGTCACTAATTTTTAAAAGCGATTTTCTCACGAATTGTTAGACAAAAAATAAATATATTACATTGTTTGAGGGTTGCCTTAGACTTCTGCATGATTATCTATCGAATCGTTGTTTTAAAATAGGTCATCATACATCCGCAAAAATTTCATCCACTAACGGGGTTGTGCAAGGGTCTACTAGTCTGTTTTCTTCTGTCATAAACCAGTTACATAATTTAAATTTACACTCTCACCTAAGTCGATGTCAATTTTCTTATGTTAGCATACGAGACTTGCCATCGTCATGTAGCTGATTTTCTTTTAAAGGCAGATTTCGACAAAATTGATACAAAAATAAAAATACGAATTTAAATCCACTAAAAACTCGAATTGTGCTTATGTTTGGGCAACCTGAAGACACCCATATAAAATTCTTGATTCTAAATTGAATTTTAGAGTTCGTATACAATATTTAATTAATAGACTTCATAGAAACTTTTTCCTTGCCAAAAAAAAAAAAATTGAAAAATCTCTTAACAGTTACACAAAAAAGTTCAATTTATTAAAACAAAAATTATTTCATTTGTAACGTATGGCATTGTTATTTGGTCTCACACATCGAAATTCAGAACAAAATGACTTACCGTAGCTTTTAATATTATTATTATCATTATTCGTGTTAATTTTGGATTTTCTAGCTTTGTATCTATTAGTTTAAAATTAAAAAGGCTTAAAAATTCCACTATCACAAAATATATAAAATATCACAACCAATGATCAATCTCATTCGTTACACAAATAAAAGATTTTCTACACTGATAATATAAACTGCCGCACTGAACATGCTTTCTAATTTCATATTAATAGTTCATCCTATGAATTGTTTTAAGTAATTAATAAATACACATGAAACCTCAATTCAATATTTTTCCAATGATTATAACTTTTAGGTACATATTTTGCGAAACAAAACTACTCTAAAAAAAATCGTAAAATGACTTGACAAGTACAAAAGGAGTTGCATAACTGTTCAGTGCAAAAGTAAATGATGAACGCTGAAAGGAGGGTAGGAGTCAAGTTTGTGATGCAAGTATCATCCGACTTTACTGATGCAAATTTACAGACCGAATCCGGAAAAACCGACTGTTGCGATTAACGCATCGTGAAAGCTCACTTCGGACAAAAAGACGGAACAAACAAAGAATCGATACAACTTATTTTGAGGGTATCTACTTTTTTTTTCGCGTGGCCATTACGACCAAACTATGCAAGCCATAGCATGAAATTATGTATATCTCTAAATAGACATTGAATTGAGCTTTCATGTTGTAGTTCTAGATTTTGTTTAGCGCAAATGGTTCATGAGAAATCGTTATTTGAAAATCGGTGACTGTGTTTTTGGCCCGCCCGGTATTGTACTTTAGTAACTGATTAATTTTACATGAACAAATAAAAATTAATTAAACTATAACATGTCATGGTTAAACAGTCTTCAACACCAGGACAAAGCTTAGTATTAACTCTTTCATCCAACTCCCCACCATCAACACACGTTTACAACACGTTGTTGGGCTTTCATGATAAGTTAAAAACGGCCGGTATTCGATCTATTATTATTATTATTATTTTTATTTCACGGTCCTTGAACCAAAATATTGTTAAGTCACAATAGAAAACTAACATAA
>JAQIWH010007473.1:0-11400 GCA_034695005.1 Cryptops parisi
TTCAAACTGGTTCTTTGGTTGAATACCTTCAATTGGTATGGATTTGGATTTGTAGTTAAATTCCTTCAGTTCCAAATGAAATTTGAAAAATATTTGTGTGAATATCTGACAATTTAACAAAATTGACAATTTTTTTGTCATAACACTACGAGGGCCCCCTTCGTCCAGGGCCCTGTGCCTGTGCACCTGTTGCACCTGCCTAGTTACGGCGCTGATAATATGCATATTATACTTGTATGTTTAGGTTACAAAAATTATAATAAAACAAAAAGGTGAGTACCTAGAATCAAACTTAGGAAGACAGATTGGCATCCACGATTCGGCACTCTTCAACGACTCGGAGGCATTCACCATGTTGAAAAGGATGTGGAGATCCATTGGGTGAATGAAATACTTTTTCATCCGAACCAACATCACAAGTTGATTGTCCGCAATCAATATCACAAAGACTAAATTCTGCACCAAAAAAAAAACCCACAATAAAAGACTTTTCTCAAGTTCGCTAGCGACCGAAAAATTTCCTCGGTCATTGATGAACATTTCAAGCCTCACCTTAATTTTATTGCAGTTTTGAACAATTGTTTGGCTTATCACATCACGGACGTTGCTGGCTAATGGCAAGCATCGAACGGCTCCGAGCAAGAAACTCGGTTCGTGCTCCATTAAATACAGCATGTTGTCAAAAAACTTTTCAGAACCAGACAGAAGTCGACGCAGGTCGTAGTTGTGTCGTTTCTCAAAGATACGCTCGAGTTGAGTGAAAGTGAGCAAATTCAGAATCTGGTTGTACAGATACGTAAGTTGCATTATCAGTTGAGGAACGGATTCGGGACCCTGAAAACAAATCAAAGATAGAAATTTAAATTTAATACGTGAATGAAACCAAACAAGCCTCGTTAGGCTTGTTGATTAGTCGATGTTAACAAACATTAAATCACACTTGTTGACGTATGACATTGGTTCGGACATAAAATGGGTGGGTTAAAGTCAGTGGAGTACTGACAATGAGGTTTGACATTATCTGTACGAGTGAATAGCAATTTACCGAAAAATCGTGTAAATACAGAGTGGCCATGAAATAGGTGCTAAATTTTGGAGACCTATATAAACACACAGGAGTGATCCAACGGCACAATGTTATCATAGTGAAATTGTATTTTTCATTTTTAGCACCGTGCTGGTTGCAAAACAATGTTGATGTACTGCAATAGTAATACATGATTTTGTACACTGAACCAATGCACAATTTTAAAAATACATATACAGTGGGTCCTCGGTATCCAAACCCTTCCGGGGTTTGGTTCCAGAAAAATTCCGCGAATGCTCAAGTCCATTAAACAAATAGCATAGTATTTTCATACAAACTACAAAATACCCTCCCATATAATTTAAATAATCATTACAATAAGAATTATTAAAATATGTTGTTATAAAAACTCCAATTTCATGCCTCCAGGTTTGCATTTAAGCAGCTTTATCTGTGTTTTTGTTTATGAACAACATAGATTATCTTTATTTTATTTTACATCATTTTAAAAAATTATATCATAAATACAAAGTGTCCTTAAATCTAAATATTTTGGAAAATAAACGTCTCTTAGTCAAAATATCATCTCCACTTTCCCTTCCATTTAACACAGAAATCACCTTCACACGATTCGCATGCGACCCATGTGTAAAACAGAAGTCTTTACACATGGGTAAACATCACATTACAATATCTATAACGCCATATTACATTCATGTCATCAAACATGCCCATGCAATTTTTAAACAATCAGTGCATGAAATAACATCATGTTCAATTCAGTATTAATACAACCTGTAACCTAGTGTAATAAGTTAATGGTCACCAATGCGACCCAATATCAATCATTCAGCAAAAAAGTACTGTATTATCATTTACACATGACAGCAGGTTAATTTCATGTTATGCACGATTTGTGGATAAAGCTTACCTAAACGTTTCATCACTATACGACTAAACGGCTGTATTGTATGTATTCCATCTACCAGCCTGAAAAGTGATGCACATATTTTATGGCTGCCCTGTATTTCTGATACATACAAATACTCCAGTATCGCAAAAAAACAAACAAACAAACAATTCATACCTGTGAAACAGCCACGAGGATGAGAGGTCCACGAACAATAAATACCAATTTATGGTCACCAGCAATGATAGTTCGTAATGTATCTTTAGTATCTTGAACAAAAGATACCAAAGCCTGCATTACACCCATTAATGTGACTAGTTTGTCTTCGCTACCATGCCTAGACAAATACGAAAAACATTACTTCGCACACAAAATCGATGTTAATTAACGTTAGAATATCAATTTTTTTTTGTTGTGATATATAGGTAGAGATGCCTATGATAGGTGCACTCGATATTTGAAGGGCTCCGGGCAATATACTCTATGGAGTTTCTCACCAGAAAAACGGTTCTGATGAACAATTTTTAAAATGTGGCTTGTCATCCTATTGCCCAAAGCCCATCATTTCAGCACACAGTGTGTTTTGTTCGCAAAAAACTTAACCAGATGCATACCTTGAGTAAATGGGTTTCCCGGCTTCGCTAAGAATGAATACGTGTTTCTTCTTGCTTTTCCATTCTGTTGATTGAAGATCATCGACTTCGTCGATGGAAGACGAAGCCTCAGTCAACTCTGGAACGAACACGTCTTCATTTACATCTAGCTCTTCTGGCTCGGCTTTAACATCCAATTTGGGTAAGCTGCCCGAATCGGTCTCCTAAAAGAAACACAAAATTAATTCACAGATGCATATAACTAAACTGACCCACACTTCAACATGTCGTGTTAAAAATCTATTTTACAATAAAAGTATTTTTCTCTGATAAACGTAAAAATACATACAGGGGTGAACAAAGATAGGGCGCCCGAAAATTTTTATTTGGATTTCTAGATTTTTAATATTAATAAATATATCGTCTGAGGAAATGGAGTGGGCTCCTGAATTAGTTTTAACTTTGTCGACCCCTGGTGAAAATGGTTGACGTTCGGAATGACTATTTTGTACTTGCAACACATTATTTGCATCACAATCGCAATTATCAACATTATCTTGATCAACAATTTCCCCAACATTGAATTGACTTGGAAAAACATTCAGCATACTTTTTGATCACGCTT
The DNA here is from genome assembly GCA_034695005.1 of Cryptops parisi. Taxonomy (NCBI): domain Eukaryota; kingdom Metazoa; phylum Arthropoda; class Chilopoda; order Scolopendromorpha; family Cryptopidae; genus Cryptops; species Cryptops parisi. Next base: position 3,156 of record JAQIWH010007473.1, read on the forward strand.
CGTATGGTTCCAGACACAGGAGACACCCTGTAGTACATGTTCATTTCTTATGTAATTATGGATTTACGTTATCTCACATTGTTGGTTTTAAGCACAAGTATGTTATGTCAGTCAAGGACTGTGTGTATAAGAGATGCGATAACCGGTCATCCTTCATCAACACTTTATACAGTATGACAATTTTCTGTGTTCAATAATCCTCACAATACTTTACAGGTCGACTACTTATACGTTATGTCACCACCTCGAACCACCTTACATTTCACGTTACTTATAAATTATAATGATGTTTTGATAACTTGCCAACCATAAAAAACAAACACAGTAAAGACCGGTAGTGAGCGACACCTCTTTCGTTGGGTTATCATTATTCACACCAAAAACCTTCGTTGCTTAATTTTTACCAAAATGACACTTGATAATAAAGCTAGGAGGATAATTACATCCGAATCATTTCGAAGAATTTCAATCCTCAAAGTTTCTTCAATCTCACTAATCGTGCTACTCTTTTGGCGTTGGGGTCGTTCGGTTCTGCTCGTCGTTTCCGTTTCCAATTCTTCTTCGATTTCATCGTAAGAATTGGTGGTGACGAGCATGCATGTCCTGCTCGCTCCTGGTTCGAAATCTTGAGGCACGTCAATCTCAGGTGGATCTTCGACATCATTTTCCTTCTCTGTGGTGGTTGCCATTACTATTATGAAAATAACAAATCAAAAGTGTTCCATCTTTTTTTTTCTGGGGGGGAACACCAACGTCACCTAGCTACAGTGAGAAGCAAAGATTCTGGATTTTGGAAATCGATTTTTTTTACGGATAATTGATGGATAATCAATTAGTAAGAAAACAAATGCAATAAATGTATGATAAAACTTATGCTTAACTGAATAAAGGACATATTAAGATTACTGACAAAAAAAAAAGTAAATTCATTTTAGCCTACTGTTTGAAGACCTTTTTGAAGAGATTTTCAGCACTAATAAAACTTAAAAATAATAATAAATAAATAAAATTGACAAAAACTTTGAAAGAATCAAAAGAAAACTGACCGACGATTTTATACAAAATTATCCATGTCTAGAGTTGCCAGATGTCCGGTTCTGAACCGGACTGTCCAGCAAACATATGTAACCAGTACCCACACATACATACTGTATATCCGGTATTTCGAATGGTCCAGTGAAACTTCTCTAAATGGACCATCTATGGTTCCATGAAAAGGCAGTCCCCAAATAAGGGGGAAATTTAATAAAATCCAAGAATCCGTTCGGGACAAAAGCAGTCTTTTGAGTTTCACTGTATACGGTACATAGCGAGTTTTTGCGTTGACATAACTGTTATTGGCAACATTGCAGTTGTTGTCTGGTATTTCTTGAAAAGGTATCTGGCAACCCAACCCAAGTTAAATTTTGAAAAATCGTTACAAAAGTGTAACCCGATAGGTATTTAGTTATAATTCAACACTGGTTTATCTTTGAATCTATCTCACTATAACCAAGTTTCATTTAAATTTCTGGGCTCCCAGACTTTGCACTTGATGATCAAGTTAAAAAACTAGTTAACATTTTTTGGTTTGACATTGCACACAGTATTGAAAAATAAAACCGACTATAAAAGTAATTAATGTAACGTAATACCCCAATTTTGAAATGTCATTAAGAATATCAAACATTTTAAGCTGGAGTTCTCGCTGTACTGTTTAGTATCAAAATGTCCGATGGAAAATAACTTGCTCGATACACATGGATGTCTATAGGCTATTGCACTGGTTCAGGAAGCTTATGCAAAACCTTTATCGGCAATTCTCCCACTCAACACTGTCAACATTTCATTTTCAATCACCAATTACACATCAATCAATCTTAAAGATACAAAACCATAGCATCACCCACCAAATGTGTTATGATGATTAATGATACTAAGCTAGCTGAATAGCACATCTCCAACTGCACGGATCTCCATTGTCAATTGAAGAGCAAATCTAAATAAAATAAACACTTTAAAAAACAACTTTTATATAAAGCACAAAACCTTTTTATACGCTTCGGCATGACCAGACACATTGAATTCACAAATTAAAACTTGGATATTTGATGTGGTAGCACTTCGACGGCAGGGCAATGTCATCGAAAACAAAAGAAAATCTGCAAATTATGTTATAAATTACTGTAAAATAATTATCAACTTTTTTTTCATCAGGCTGGTAACCTACAAGTTTGCTATAACAAAGCAACAAGCGGTTCGGTAGTTGTGCTGAACATTGACGTCAACAATGTCACAATACGCTTTACTACCTCATCAAACAAGTTTGTCATGCCTTGTTTTTATGGTGTAAAACATCATTAATGAATGACTGATAAAACAGTTTAGACTATGAATACTGCTTTATGTTTCAATTACAGTACAGTAAAAAATGATTTTATATGGGAGAGCTAATAGATGAACATTTGCAATATCCTCGTAACTGATAGCTAAACTACAAACTTGTATATCATTTTCTCATTACAAAACAGAAAATATTTAAAATAAATCCAAAATAAGTGTTTTTTCACAATGTATAGGATGAACATAGAACATTTCAAATTCTACACAAACCGAAAAATAAAAATATTAAAAACGAAAAAAGTATAATATTCAAAGTGCCGATTTTGATCGTCAAGATCTCATTTAAACTACCTGCCAAAATGAAACACACACAAACGCATTGCGAGACAATGCGCTCGAGACGTTTAAGGAGGATATTCACAGAAACAAAGGGAGAAAACTTTCCCTTTTTTTTATAATAAAAATAATAATAATAATAATAATAATGAAAAGGAGGCACAAGTAAATTCCAGTGACTACGGTAAATGAAAATTTGGAGGGAATGCTGGAAATTGTGTTTTGTTTTTTATTTTATATATATATATATATATCCGCTGCCAGCGGACGTTAGCACTATTAACGATCTCCTGCTCATCACTAGGAAATAACGCGCTACAATATGTACAAGCAACTTCGTTTATCCTGCTATGGCTAAAAAAAGTTTTAGTGCGACTCGATGAATCACTCGGATGAAGTTTTACAAAACGAAACAATAAATCTGTGATGAAACGTGAAATGAAGCAAAATGATCGTCGTTAAAACAAATTAAACGACGACGACTTAATTTTTTTCCTTTTTTTCGTGGGGGGGGGGGAGGGGATATGCTGACATGCACAGCTAAATAATCTTTCAGCTTCTCCAGTAAAAAAAAAAAATAATATGCTTGAATCTAATAATAAAAAAATACAATGAACAGATGAAAAAAAGAATATAATACAAGATATATGAAAAAATGATTCAACGTTTTATCTAAATTTGCATGATAATGAATTTTTGTTTTTAAAAAATAATATGGAAAGGAACGACGTTCCGATTTCCCGTAGTACCTCGCATTTTTTTTCCCCATTCAAAATCGTGTCATCGCCTTTATCGTTATGAGAAACAACAAACGTGTATGCGCAGAATTTTTTTTTAAACAGAATATCTGAAAGAAAGAAATAATAAAAAAGACGCCATAATTCTTAAAAAAAGTGCTTTCTTTAAACGGTTCCAGTGTCTCGTTGACGACGTTGCTGACAAAGAAAAAACCTTATTGCCAGTTCTATGATGTTTTAGTCGCAACCCAAAAAACAAAAACACCGATCATCATCTACTCCAATTGTGCACAGAGTTTCTGAACATGGTAATTTTTTGTTTTGCGAAAGCGAGGAATTGTATTTATATATATATGTATATTTTTTTTAACGAATTCCCGCTTTTTCGTTTTGCAGCAGCAAAAAATATTTCAACACTGGATACAAATGGAGTAATCAGAATGCTATTCTTCTTGTGCAAGCACGGAATAGAGGAATTAGCACAACACTAATTGTGATCAATTGATTTGCTACGCAAAGTCTTTACATGAACCATGCGGTGGTTCTTGGGTGAGCAAATTAGAAAGGCCGATGTCATTCTAGATTCCTTCATCCACGTTAGGCAACCAGAAAGCCTGGAAATGAATAATAAAAATTAAATAAAATGTAAATGCACGTCCCTACACACACAACATAATAAAAACTGTACAAAACTCATATTCCACATTTGTTTACAAAAACACAACTATATACAGTTTGGTTAATCAAAAGTACGGTCCATGAGGAGACTCTAAAGGTTATTATTATTATAATGATAATGTTGACTGAAATAAAAATTAAGATCAACAATAGAGCAAAACCTGAAAGTGCAGTGTAATGCAGTGCAGTGTATACACTACACTGCATTACACTGAAGTTATGCTGGAAGCTTTTAGGTGCTTTATGGTTTTCAAACAATAGAGCACCTGAAACCTTCCATCATAGCTTCAGTGTGATGCAGTGTATTACACAGCATTACACTGAAGCTATATTGCAAAGCACTTTGAGGTTTTGCTCTATTGATGATTTCAATTTTTATTTCAGGCGAACAGTTGGAAATACATGAAGCGCTGGATGAACATAAATTTTAAGAGTTTAACAAGGGTTTTTGTATTAAGATCGACTGTATTTCAATAATTGGTTATGTTTACTCACCATATTTGTGCACGCACTCGCTAGCATCATATACTTTGGATTGAATTGGACACACTGTACTGGACCCGTGTGATCGCAATTTAGGACGCATACTTTAAAACCAGTTTCCGCATTCCACACATGAATACGACCATCTGTTGAACCTGTAAACATGATGCATATATTAAAATCAACTCCTTATCCATCAAGTTACTGGGATAACGACAAAAAACCAAAAAATAAATATGCGTACCGCTGAAAATAAACTGTGAATCTGGACTGAACGATGCTTCCAAAGCAATTCCTTTGGCATTTGTATGACCCTACAAAAGCAAAAACACAAAACGTTTACATACAATATCTTCTACAGGTTGTTCACCAACATGTTTCAACACTGAATTTACAATATTGCAATATCTAGAAACGAAACCAACGTACCGCAAACGTCTGCAACGGTGTTCCTTGAAAAGCATCTATGAGCCTGATGACACTACCATTTGTTGCTATCAATATAGTTTTTCCGTCTGGACTGAATTTTAACATTGTCCAATCACAGTCTTTTTCTTGGTGTAATCTGAATGTGTTAAATGGACCCTACAAACAAAAAAACAAACAAAAATAAATAAATAAATAAATAAATAAAAAAACAAAAAATGAAAATAACTTTTTTTTCTCTCTCCTCAATTTAATCAAGTTAATAACTAGGAGATCAAACATACTTTATCAAACGATCGAAGGTCGTAGAGTTTAACGTATTCCGAGTTGACGCCTGCTGCAAAAATCAGCCCCTCGGGATCAAACGCAGCTACTGGACGACCCGGTAAATGCATTAAACCCTGCAATTTTGTAACATTCAAACAAATTAGTAATCGACAGTAACACTAGAATAATCAATCAATCAATCAATAGAAACCAAAAACATGACAACGTTAACAACAACCTGACAATTCGGCGATCTCAGATCCCATAACCGTACTGTTTTATCTAATGATCCTGATAGAAACGTATCATCAATCGGTGACATACTTAACGTGACCACTCTGAAAACAAAATCGAAAATGATTAGAAACCAGTTAAGTTGGTTTACATCAACAATAAAAATCTGTGTTTAATAATAATAAAAAGCAAGCTTACTTTTTCGTGTGACCAGGAAAGTATCTGATGTATTTGTTGTCATGAAGCGATAAATAACGAATTGTGTCTGTAAAGATACATTTAAGAATGATTATAAGAAATTATTATTTGATTTATTTATTTATTTTTATACACAGGGTGTTCCTGAAAAGTCCAGTCAAATCATAACTGCAGCTATGACGCACCAAAACAAAAATAACGACGGGTCCAGAAATGCTCATTTGCATACCTGCGGCAATTATGAAACATTAGGCCTATGCATTTCCAAATCATGTGACATCACCCTGTGTTATCGTGAAAGGAGAAGTTTCCTGAACTTGTGTTAATATGGACTTCTTGCTTTGTTTTTATGCTTAGCATCTGTGGTTGCAATTTGACTAGACCTTTTAGGAACACCATGTAGCTTAATAAAGCAGCATAATAAAACCTCAAGGAACCTACCATCAACTTTTGTGGAACAGTGAATTGTCGTATTGGCTGCATGAGTGAAACGAATTAGATCTACCCCATATTTTTTGCTGTTCAGTGTCTTCTTATGTCTGTAATGAAAATACATGCACAATTTATAATTATGTACTTTCCATCGGAACCACATTGTTCTACGTGACCTTCGAATTTTTCATTTATCAAGCAAATAGAGCCAAAGTCTTAATAATTGTAGCGTTGATTGATTAAAGCCCGCGTGTGCAAGATTTTTAAAAGAGGGGGGGGGGAGATAAAACTATTATTTTTTCTCCATAGAATACTTTAAGTACACCATGTACAGTACTTTTAAAATATTTCTTCTAAATAAGGAATATTGAACGTGTTTGATAATCAAGTATATATATATGTAGTTACTGTAATAAATCAAGTTATTAATTTTGTTTCATCACTTTTTACTTACTTATGACAAGAGGTTTGGACCTATGGAACAAATTAATTTGATTGCTACTATTTCTTATGGGAAATCGAATTTTGTTGATAGCGCTTTCTTGGTTAGTACCAAAATAAAATTTTAAAAAATTTTAATCTATATTTTTAGTAAAATACAGTACATAACATAATATTTTGCCTGCACAAAATAGGCACAGTATGTTTTATATGTGTGTGGTTTTTGCATAATATGTTATATATATAGTTAATAATTTCATTTTTCACTAAATTATGATATATTTTTCTGAATCTACAAAATAAATGCACTCGACTTCTATTAGTTCAATTTTCATTTAGAACCTTTTCAGTTAAGCTCACGAGTTTTTCAAGAACGAATTAAAACGAAAATTGTTGTACTAAACCAGAATCATTAAAAATTTAATACCTCTCATAACATAACCAGTTATTGCACTCCCAATTAACAATAAATAACTATGCATTATCATCATTTTAAATTTGAAAACTGGTAGCCGTTTAATAATCGTATTAGTTCAACAAAAAAAAATACGTTAACCTGGGATAAACGTGTTTTGTTTTATTTTTAAAACAAACATTCATTCTCTTGCAACCCATCAATTTTACTCGAGCTTGACAAAACATTTCCCACCATTCTGCTGATGGGAAAGCTTCAACCAAGCATGAGTGCATTAAAAATAAACACAATCAAGGCCATTCAATGAAGGAAGCAACTTAATGACATGGCAGCAATTACACTAAGTATATTGATTGCTGAGAAACATTACACTGATATCACGTGAAAAACATGTCACAAGAAAGAAACTCCACCAAACTAATCCCATCCCATCTCCATCTGAAGTCTTAAAACTTCCAACATTGACTCAAAGTCATTTAAATATTATAACATAGTTGAAAGTGACTCGCATAATGGAGTACTTCAACACCCGAGATATCATCGCTTTTATTTTATGTGTTGTATGAAATTTGTTTATTATTATTATTATTATTCCGATTAAAAAACAGAAAAGCGATAACTTGTTTCTCCTTCCAAGCCCAATCAGTAACCTACTGAGCCTTGAGGCGTTTCTTGTTTTCATTGGTTCTATTATAGCTCACACAGGAGACAGACACACCCAATTTTTTCGCTCATTCACCATCACATGCCTTGCACACCAAGCCAACTAGAGAAATTGAACTTTTACCAAATGGATCTTGACTCATCCAAATTTAATATGGCAACTTGTCAATAAACGCTATACCGAACTTTACAAAAAAATTTTAAATTAATAAATGATAAGTCATTCAACTTCGTCCATTGCAAGGTTTTTCGTACCTTCATTTATAAACTACAAGTTCCCAAGTTTATCAAAACAGTACAATACAAATTTGCATCCAAATCATTGGTGTTGTTGGGAAACTCTCAATTGTATAGCTGACACAAAAGATTTAAATACAGGATTTGTTTTAGTTTTTCGTAAAGAAACCACAGCCCATCAATTTTAAGCAATTCCTTATTTCAATTAACCTTGAGTTAAGAGAAATATTAAAAACACTTGTTTGAGAAAATCACGATTTGTGAACACATCTAAACTGACAGACACTATTCTACAAATTGTTTAATAAACAAATTTACCATTAACATCTTGTACATTCATAAAAAGGACGGGGGGGGGGGGGGGGGGGGGGGGGGG
>JAQIWH010007474.1:0-11400 GCA_034695005.1 Cryptops parisi
TCCCCGCCATTTTTAGCAAAAAAACCGTGGTGGGACATCCCAAGCAGAAAACTGCCAATTTATTTGTACTGATTTTTGCCAGATACGTATAAAAAGTGGGAAAAATCAAAGTAAGAAATAGTGAGAAGTTAAAGTTTGTTGAAGAGTTTCTTAACCAAGTTTTTAGCAGTAATAAATGCATATTATTATGTTGCCCATGTGGAAAACAAGTTACAGTGACAAAAAAAAACCATGCCATTTCGATATGTTTGTATTTTTTTTACAAACCGCGGATACCCGCGGTTCTCGAAAATGGGAACCCAAGAACCGCGGTTCTCTCAAACCCTAATCAAGAGGTTTCTTTACATCCAACGGATTTCACGTTTCAGGCTGGGATTGAACCCAGAATCTAAGTTATGGCAGAAAAATGCTCTAACCACTGAGTTACTAGGATATTCAGAAATATTACGTATATAAGACATATTTAAATTTGATCTGGATCCTTATTAAAGAATATTCTCTCTAAGTCCCAATAGCAGTGATTTTGTCCAACAGTGTAAATCAGTGAATATTCAATACCGTTAAGCATTAATGTGATTAAGTTTATTACTATTATTTGATTCATTTCCAAAACTAAAATATACTGAGTAAAATGAGAATGTTGCTACAATAAAAAAAATGGATGTCTGCCATGCATTTAAAATTTTTATTTTTCTGTTTAAATCATGAAAAATATATATTCAAAGTTGTTGGTTTCTATCCCAAATGCTCTCTGATCTGGATCAAAATTGAAGAGTATTGCTCGTGATAAAATTGCACCATCGTTATGCCATCTGCATTGCTAGCCCACATTTTTAAAAATGTATATATCGCTATTTATTCTGAAAAAATATAAAATAATTAAAAAATAATGTGGAGATTACCATTAATTTCTGTAGTGACATTATGTGCTCCTACGTAAATGATGTAAAAAAAATTAAGATAGAATGCAGATTGAATGAGTTGTACAATTAAAGTCTAAAATAAAGAAGATATTGTCAAAGAAAGATGTAGTTACATTGATAGATACGAGATGAGTATTTTATTTCACCATCTTTACAAGCTAAATACTTAAAGATTATTAAATCATAGAAATAGATCATTCAAACATGTTAGGGAAAGCTTTATGATTAGAATTACCAAGTTCATGAAATTAATATGGCGAAAAAAAAGCCTTATCGAAATGTGTTGACTCAGGCTGCTGCTCTATGAAATTTGTATTGGCAGATATTACAAGGCGTTTGAGGGTGGAGTTCAGTGAACAATACGTGGGATATTTTCTAACCCAAACTAGTCTATGGGTATATATCAGGGGTTCCCAAACTTCCGTAGACCGCGACCCAACTTTACAAAGTAGCAAACATTGGGACCCATCTAGCTAATTTTGTTAAAATTGGGAGGAGCTAAAATGGTTATTTTTTAATATATTTTACTACAACTAAGCAAATTCAGGAAGTATAACTTCACATTCTAATTTTGACTTTAACTTGTTGCGACCCACACTTTGGGAAACCCTGGATATATATTAGGTTAAATAAAACAAACTAAATTAATCGAATTTTTTTTCATGTGTGCTTCTTTTTTCGGTTTTTTGATGAAACCCTAACTAAACTCCGACCACCAACAAACTCTCAAATAACCTAATTTTTATTTGTGCGATTTTTCAATGTGCCAATTTGCTATTTTATGCGAATTTCGATATAATAATAATTTCATGGTCTATTTATGCAAATTTGGTTACATTGGATTTCTATTCATTCAAAGAATGTTGCCAAACCATGTCGTTTTTAACATTATTTGTATTGTGTACTGTGTAGCTTTCCCTAGGCATAGTTTTACGACAACATAATAAATAAAAACCACATGAAAAATAATTTAGTAACTATTATTTATAAATGAAAAACGAAAACTACATGAAAAATAATTCAGTAACTGTATTTTTTTATAAATAAAAAATGAGAACTACATGAAAAATAAATTACAAGTTCAAAACCAATAATCCGATTTATAACAAAACAATAAACATTTACACAATCTATTAACAATCAATGGTTCAAGAAATGTCTTGATTTAAATTTTAATGAGGATGTTTGAAGATGAGCTGTATTCAACAGACATATTTTTGTTTGTTACACACCCTTCTTGGCACAAGTTACTCCCCCCCCGACAGTTATCTTGTGCACGCTAAGTAAGGGGTGTGCATTGGATATTAATCCGATACCATTAATGTTTATCATAATGCACAAATATTCAGTTGAAGGTTCCTGTACAAGGCCTATACGAGCACAAGAGCGCCTCGATGTCCTGTGAGAGAACTGGAATCCAGTCCCCTCCCCCAAAAGCACTCGTGTTGTACAACTTTAGATCTCCAGTAAACTTATGAAAATCGACACAGAAGTGCGATGCAACTGGAATGAAAAAGTGCTCAACATATTACAAATAAAGTCAACTTCTCACACGTAGCACTTTCGTTTTGTCCGTCATCAAACCGAAAAATTCGAAATTCAGTGTCAAAAGGTTCATGTTTTCAGGATTAAAAAACATATCGTCTGATGCAATTCATAGTCTTGTTGGGGGTAGAAAACACGCCAAACAATTTTTCTTTCTACTTTCCTCTAAGTTCACATTTTGGGAAAAGTCCAAAATTTAAACAAATAATAAAAGAAAAAGTGGCAAGATGAAATATTCCAAATGGTACTATAGACAGCTCTTTCACTTTGAAAATAATCTTTGATCACATTTCACACTAAAAATCACATCGAGTCTTATGAAAATCATGTGACAGGAAGCACAAAACACAATTTCAATATGCTGTCACAGATGTCATCACACGGTAATTGTCTTGACACTTCATTAATCTGAAGATAGTAGATAAAGTCACTTGGAAACAATTTGAAAACCCTTCACAGGCTGCACTGTATAGTCTTTAAACATGCCCAAAAAGTTGCACCATAGTAGTTTTCATATATGGAAGTTCCACTTTAGTATAGTCTTTAAAACATGCCTGAAATTTTTTCAGAACTTTGGTACCGCAGAGCTGCATGTGGCAACTTTCAATAGTTTTTGACTCTTATTCCATAAAATATCACAGAAATCTTGTCTGCAAGGAGCAAAATAACACTAATAAAAACCCAAATATTCTTCAGTTCCCATAGCCACAAGAAATAGTGCAAGGTAAGCACGATGCATCCTGATCTATCTATCACACGATAGACCTTTATTTTTCAATAATGTAACATGGGTAGCTGAAGTTCAGATCATTTGTCCATAATCAAAATTACTAAGATAATTTATTTCCATGACAAAATTAGCCAAAACAGATTGGTTTTTTAGATTGCAGAATTTTCCCAATTCCGTCCAATGTTTAACGAGATTCAATCATCGATTTTTGAAACTAACAAATTCAAAGCATTTTGCAGCACAGTCAATCGCTAGTGTACTAACAGTACTTGCCTGTGAGTACTTTTAGTTATCATTAATTATTTGACCCAATTATTTTTCTCAAGAAATCAAGCCAACTGCATATCAATCGCAATTGACAGATTTTTCTACAAAGTAATGATGCCAATATGATGGAAAAATTCGTATAACCAATTTATTTTGGCACATTTGTATTTGAAGCCATACACACTATATATTCCCATTTCGACCTAGTAATAAAGTGACTTGTAATTGTCAATGAGCAAATATAGGTGCTGATAAATAAAAGTCAATTTTATCCATTGTTAGATCTTGAGATCTGTTGTCCTAATTGCAAAACAAATCTTTATCGGAAATTGACAACTCTAAAAGAAAAGCTCGACTTGCCACATTCAACGTACTGAAATTATGTCAGTGTTGCCTTTAAAATTACTTTTGTAGACACATTAAATTTTGTAGCACACCTAAGTTTTTTAAAGCAACTAATTGTATTCCATTACCTGAACCGATAAAAAGATTAAATCGGTGAAATAGCTGGATACTATATTATGAGATAAATATATGCACAAATTCACACACAAATAATATACATACAGAATACACCAATTCGTACTTGTAAATTTGTGTCTTTTTTTGAAGGGGACACGTGACTCATGTTGCAACAGATGCAAAAGTCGTATAATTGGTCCAAATAGTTGACGAATAACAATTTTGGTCGTCGTATTCTTGACGTAACCATTCTTGGCTCTTGACAGAGTTGAACCAAGAGATAACGAGTTTAGCATCATGGTTTTTACACTTGTTTTACACACACACGTACTACCCAAATGAAATAACATAAAAACACACCACTTGTAAAATATTTCACTATTGAGAAGTGTCAAAATCACAATTAAGAAGTTCATCACTTGTTGTAAAAGCGGTTTCACTTTCACAAAACACTGACACTTGTATAAATAGATGGTGTAACAAGTCGTTGAAAAAGTTCGTTAAACATGTGTAAAGTGTAAACTCCATACGTTCACTCCAATGTGATTTCGTTCCTTGCTCATAGTTAAGACACGAGGATGATGTGTTGCTGGCAGTGATGTGCTGTGAACTACTCGGCAGATGTAAGAGTAAGTTATCAACCAGTGACTCTTCCACTGATTGATTTCGCAGTTTAGAGTTGAATTATGTACAATTTAGCACAGTATCATCCAAATCAATGGCAATCTCAAGATTAACCTTATAACAAATTCGGTTTCCTTTTTTTTTCAAATTACTGGTTTCTTTGTTTGAAATATCAAACTTTTAAGATATGAAAAAAAAAAAAATGATTCATCACCACTTTGCTCACACTATGTGGCTCATGCTATCATTACTTAGAGATCAAATTTTATGCCATAGGCAACATCTGGTTGGTTTATGACATGATCGACTTTTATTACAAACCGACAGCAAGTTTTTTCTTTGCAATTTGCTACTGGCGACGTCATTTGTGTTGTTTCAAATAAAGTGCATTTAAGCATGTAAAATATGATTAACCAATCGCAAAGTAGAGGTCGATCATGTGATCAGCAGATATAGTTTTTAAAATGAAAAAAAAACAAAACATTTTGCATTATTCGCGCGGGTTGATAAGATTCAGAGTTGTTTTCAACTGACGTCAACAGTGTCAGATGACTAAAGAAATATCGTCTTAAGAGATTGTTTTGATGTTATGAAGTTTTAAATTTCGGTAGAGAATATTAGTGCTATGGCTATCAATAATAAAAAGTTCAAAAAAATTATTATTCGTAATCAGGCTGTTGAGGATATTTGAGGTATGAAATATGATCTTTAGCTTGAAAATTGTTTCTTCCAGTCACCTGGCACGATCGACTTCAGCGCTCGAAAAAATAATTCGTAATTCCATCAACCCAGACGAATGATGCAAAATCTTGCTTTTTTATTTTTGAAAACCACATCTACAAACCATGTGATCGACCACTGCTTTATGATTAGCTAACTTCAATACATCTAGTTCAAATTCTGTGGCTGATCCACACCACCTGCAAATCAATTAGATTGCATTCGTGAACAACAACAAATGATGTCACCTAGCAGTAAGTTACAGAGTGAAAAATCACAGTCAAATAATTGTAAAATAAACCATCAACACCTGCAACTCAATGCAATGCAAGGGTGAAGCTGACAAAAAACACACCAGTATCGAGTTGCAAAAAAAAACAAACAAATTACCATCAACTCCTGCTAAAGTCGATCGAGACATAGATTCGATTAGAATCTATGATCGAATCTGACCCCCCTTTAGATTCAATCAAAATTTCAGTGTCGTCATTTGAAATAATTTTTCCTTGGTGGACCAAATTCATTTAAATTTATGCCAGTTTTTCAAAAAAGTAACCAAACCTTCAGGTGTGAGATCAAAAGGACTGTGAGATGGTTTTTCTTACATGAAGTGTAAACTGTACACGTTCACTCTGAAGTGCTTTCTTTCCTAAGTGGAATGACAACTCCATTCCAACTATGTTTCGGGTGAAATCAAAACCTGCGGAGTATGAAAAAACACGTTAAAAATTCTATTTCATTCATTACACGATATATTTGTATCCAGTAAACTCTAAAAAGATGGTTAACTGTGAACATTCGTGTATTTAACAAAATGTACAACCCCTGGGCAAAAGTATGGAATGTATTCCAACATTTGACTTTATTTTTACACCGCACAAATAATTTCTTTGTGCAATACAAATATAAGCTATTACCAAGAGGACATTACAAGGAAACGATATAAGACAAATTGCACTAAAAAATTTGCATTCAAACCAAAATCATGACCACATTTGTAAAACAGTGTCGGTAAGACAAAAGTAAGTAAGTAAGTAAGTAATAGAACTCATGGTACAAAAATATAGAACAATTGATCATCAGCTGATTTCATCACCATACATATTTTTCAGCAGTTTGTATTATTTTGTTACTTTCTAATGTCCTCAGAGACGTTTACACAAAACAACATGTGTATTGCACAAAGAAATTAATTTGTGAAGTGTAAAAGTAAAGTCAAATTTTGGAATTTATTCCGTACTTTTGTCCAGGGGCTGTAATTCTACTGTTTGCACACGTGAATGAGCGCTATGTATTAAATAATAAATAGCCTACATATATTTACCCTCAACATGTTGAAAAAAAAAGCCAGCTGGGTTTCTTCAATCGTTTGAAACAAAGCAAATACTGGTGTGTGTTACATTTGTGTGAACACGTGATGTAGCTGGGGTTAACACTGAATATAGGTCATGTCGTGGAACAGAAATGTACACATTGTGATATCCTAATCACAGCTTTGGTACCTAGGTGAAAATAAGTCAAGCAATCTGTTTAAAAATTAAAACTATGTTTAACAATCCTTACAAAAATCATTAGGCCTAAGTGGTTAAAATGCATCATCTTCGTGCAAGTAAGATATTATCACACCAGAAAATTTGTACAGTAGAGTCTCTCTAGTTCGACATATCCAGAAATCTGACACTGGGCAGGTGGCAGGTCAGTACATGACACTGTCTTTAAAAGCAAAAAATAAAAAATAAAAAAAAAATGGACAAGTTTTGTGTGCAATAAAATGATATTGAAGATGGAATTAATAACTAACTGCTGTACATATATTTTTCTTCTTTTGGTACTTTGTACAGTACCCTGTATTGTGTGATTAGTTTTGCTAAGTTGGTGACATATTAATAACAATGATTTGTTTCCAGAATCCACTAATCGGAGACTCGCTGGTCCGATATACATCGGATTACAGAGACTTCTACTATACATTAAAATAAAAACCAGTCAAATACTCACCTCGAGTTATAACATCTCCACATCAGGAAACTGTCAGTCAGGTCCCTAGTTGATTCGATCCCAGGCAGGAGCAAGGTTACATATTCTATTTCTTCCTTGCTATATCCATAACGACTATCATTCTAGAAATTTACAAATAAGGCAATGTAATTATTAATTGGAAAATGGAATACCGATTTAAACAAAGAATTAATTAATATTGGTATTTTTTAGAATACTGTATAGATTGAAATATTTAATTGAAAATATTAATTTAAAACATCAACTTTATAAAAATAAATATACATCAGCAATTGGCTATTATGGAATGGGATTCATTAGATAGTCGTTGCATAGCCAACAAAGTAATAGTAATAGCCGTTGCATAGCCAACAACTATTACTTGTTGGCTATGGTTGTTGAAAGTAGGCTTTGTCTAAATATGTACTGACCGACACCACTTTACAACTCTGTACTCGGAGAACTGTCCTGAACAAGTCAGGAATTAATTGTATACTTCAAAACAATCTCGTATGTATTCAAACTTATTCATAGTAAAAGGATGATAGTGGAAAATAATACCTGAGTATGAAGATAGCCGAATATTCGGACATGGAGAGTACACGGGTTACACGGTCTCGACTTGACACGTCCATCTTTGTGTCTTCCGTACGCTCTCGGTACTTCATAGTTCTTGCTTCTTCTCGTTTGGGCTAAAAGGACCACGCACGCAGCACGGACTTACAGATATGGATAGGCAACATATCTGTAAGTCCGTGCACGCAGCGCACAAAGGTATGTATGGTACCATACATACATACCTTTGCGCAGCGCAACACCAGTAAAAGTGCGTTCACTTTGGACGTTTTTAGCCCTGTAAGCTCAAAAAACCATCCAAATACAATCGATAACGTGTATAAGGTCTATGTAAGTGACATGAGTCATCGACTGTTTTTGGACGATTTTTGCGCTAAATGCGTCCAAAGTAAACGCACCCTAAATAAAATCTGGCGCAAAATACAAACTAGAGGTGAGTTCTTGGTCTTGGTGCTTCCAAAGATCGCTAGTGATTCAAAATGACTACCTTAACGATGCGAATTGAAGTAGGAGAGCAAACTTTGGAGATTTGTGTGGATGAAAAAATAGGAATTGAAGTCAGAAATGGTAAGTTATTTAGTTCTTGTGTTTACGTAACGTATAACAAAATTAAACAGCCGTAAATCTAAATTTGCAATGAAATTGTAATAAAATGAGGACATGAAGAGCACATGTGCTCTCACAAAAAATATACTTTATCATATTATATATTATAAATAATATTAAAACAACCTTTTCGTATTATGTTACATGATTTTTTTATTATATTATTTTTTATTTATTATATATATTATTAATATAATATAATAAAATCTAACATTTGTAATTAGGACATGAGCACTCACAAAGAACATCGTTTTCGTATTAAATTTAATGTAATATAATATAATTTGATATATGCTAATTGTTGTAATAATATTACAATAATTGTATAATTTACGTAATAATAATTATTTATCAATCAATTAATTAATTACTATAATATTATATACACTATTTAGTATAAATATTATATTATACATTACAATCTTTCAGGAACTTTGCC
Source organism: Cryptops parisi (assembly GCA_034695005.1). Taxonomy (NCBI): domain Eukaryota; kingdom Metazoa; phylum Arthropoda; class Chilopoda; order Scolopendromorpha; family Cryptopidae; genus Cryptops; species Cryptops parisi. The sequence continues at coordinate 8,891 of JAQIWH010007474.1, forward strand.
TGTACCAGTGCTCTTGAGAACACTGTGGGATGAGGGGAAGTTGGCAAATACAGGGGTGGTCGAGGAAGAATTTGCTTTGGCTCATGTAATTGAGCATGAGCATACCTCTACTGCTCCCATAATAGAGAACGTGCCGACATCTCAAGATAGTGGTATGTATGGTTTTACTTCATGAAGTGCTCATTTTTTTTCAAAGTAGCTTACTTATATTATATTACATTACATTACAAGCACTGTACTGCAGTGACTATGCAATGTTGTCAGATTTGGAGTTGTTAACCACACACTTCTTTCAGGAAAATTGACTTGGACACATGAAAATGTGTTGTTGTTAATTGCCACGTATTCAGAGATGAAGGACCTGTTGGCCAGACCAACCTTAAAGAAAAAAGAAGTACTGTATATCAAAATCAACTTTTCAACTTCATATTTTTGATAATTGCTACTGCTAAATGAGTTATTTTGGTGTTTCCATAGGTATGGGACAGGATAGCCAAAGAAGTGGCATTCAAGTCTACATGTCGTGTAACAGGTGACATGTGCGACAAAAAATGGCACAACCTCCTCTTGAGCTATTGGTAATGTCTATTGAAGAGATCTGTGATATAAGATTATATTGTCATTATTTACAGTGGTGTGTTTATTTACAGTTCAGTGGTAGACAACAACAGTTCTACTGGCAGGGGAAGGAAGCAATGGAAGTACTTCGATGGCATTCACGAAATCATGGGTAAAACGGGCATGGTTGTACCTGTGAGTGCCATGGAGACTCGTGGCAAACTGAACAATCCTAGTTGCAGGTTTGTCTCCATACAATTGTAACCACATGCGTTTAACACCGAATGATTTTCTGTATTAATGACATAATTTTTTTTTTGTAGCTTGTCTTTAACTTGCTTTGCGGCAAGTTCACCTGAAACAGGTATGCCTTCACCGGATCTGCCTGTTTCAACAAGTACACCATCATCATCCAAGAGGCGACTTAGTGATAGATCAAACCCACCAGCCAAACGGAAAAAAACGCCCCCGTGGACAGAGCAACTGCTGAAGAACCAGGCCATCCAAATGGAAAATGATGAGAGGTGGCGAAGTACATGTCAAAAGTTGATGGAAGATCGAAACGACACCCTTAAACAACTCAACGAAACGTTGAAAGCGTTTATGGAAAAATAAAAGGTTCATTAACATTTTTTATCAACATTTTCATTTTCATATGAACCCTCTGAGTGGCACCATTTTAATCAAGCATGTTTAGCAGACGTATTTATGTAATATAGACTACTATTATATTTCTTTTTTTTTTAAATTTGAAAACTAGGGTGTTCATGGTTTATCCAAACATGACTAACTACGCTCTCACCATGCCGTGATTGCCTGTCCCTTTGGTGAGTATTGTGTGTTCATAATTCACTTTTGTTTTTTCTTTTTTTGTTCAGTTGCTTTGGGTTTTTGTTTTTGCAGGCACTTCAGCTCTGAACCAGGTCGGTTGCGCCTTCCCGAAGTTTCACCACCATCTGGCCAACTATCACTTTTCTTCAACATTCTATATTTCATTATTATTATGGTTCATTGTACCAACTCTTATTTTATTGTAATTTTCATCCTGCTTTCATTTTTTCGGGGCTCGGGTGGTCTTGTGGTTAAGACGTTCGCCTCTGGAACGAGAAGTCCCGGGTTCGATTCCCACTCGTTCTATGCGGACTCAGTTGGGGGATCTGACACTACGAGTGCAGGTTTCCTCGGGGTACTCCCGTTTCCCTCCTGCTTGGTAAAACTCCCACTTAATCGACTTAAGTTGATTAATTAAATTCTTTTGTACATTAAAAATAAAAGAAATAATGCAATTGCTGTCTTGAAAGAATACTTTATTGCTTTCAGCAACGCTATGGACAATACAAGACTCGCACAATACAAAAAAAAAATGCAACAAACCTATGAAAAGAGAAAAAATAATAATTTGACTTATAAAAAGTAACTCTCAGGGTTGCATTTGTTACAACTGCGTTTAATCAGTTGTAAGGTTCTGGGTTCCGATACTGAAATTCTAAAGTTTCTAAGTGAGTACAATGATTTGTTTGATGTTGAATATACAAAGTTCTTTATTGCACAGAGGGAGTGAAAGTGGAGGGATGACGTTGGGTCACAACGTCATTTACATCATAGGGGCAGTGACATTTGACGTCACTTACAATCAATTCACCCACAAAACGAATTTACAAGGAAAATGAACTAAAGGTGAAAATTGCTGAAGCAGCCTAGTTGTGGTTTGCCAGAGGTGAAGTGCTTGCAAAAAAACAAAAAAGAACCCCAAGAATCTGAACAAAAAAAAACAAGATTATATAAAAAACTTCGTTTTTTAAGGACAACCTTTTATTCATTGTAAATGAATGAAAGGCAGAGCCAGAAACAAAAAGTTTTAGGTTTCAGTTTCTTTTCGCAGTTTCAGTATTTCAGCTTTTAATTTTAAAAAAATGGTGTTTCTTTTTCTATTAAAATATCAAAATTAAATT
>JAQIWH010007475.1:0-11399 GCA_034695005.1 Cryptops parisi
ATACGCATTACGTTTTAAGTACAAATGTAGTATTTATATGTTAATACCTTACACTAGATGAGTATTTATATGTTTATTTATAATATAGAATTAAATTTGTAAATAGTACATTTATACATATACAGTAGTATGTGTATGTGTATAAGCATACATACACACATAAATTATATTATATTCGGCACATGGTCTTGTTTTACGCGAAAATTGGGCATGTAAATATTATACAGAATGGATTACAAGTGTTAATAATATATTAAAAAAGTATATGCTAATTTTAATTAAACGTAGCTTAGCGCCAATTAGCTTTCCTGAATAACTTTTATAAAACTCCGCCTTCGCGCGCTTCTCTGCATAACACGATGGCATTGCAGCGCAACAAACTTCTGTGTTCATTTATTACAAACGTTTTTTTAAAAAAAACTACAATCGCGTTCAATTAATTTAATAATTATATATGTAGGAGATCTTAGGTTTATGTTATAGTTACATTATACACCAATCTCGCATAAATAAAATAAAATCGAATGTATTGAAATTCTCAAGAAGTGACTAACATTCAGTGTTGTCACTTGCTCATCACTAAATCGCACAACAGAGACATTTTATCGCACATAACGAACATTTGGGGAGATTTATTTCATTGCTTATTAGCTAAATTACATACAGAACTCGAATAACTCAAGAACGTTTTATACGAATTTATGTCTGTGTATGGATTATTTCTACTTTAGTATGTTCTATAAAAAAATGTTTTTGAAAGTCAGTACAGCGATATATCGAATCATTTATTGAAATAAGCGTCAAATATCATATATTGTTTGTCTTAAAGAGGGAATACGAAGAGCCGTGCAGGTTTAGGGTATAGGCCTAAATGCAGGAAGTTCTTTCAATAAAAGTCCTGGGATATCTGATATCTGCAGTTATTGTGGAATAAGAAAGAGCATATCGAGCTCACTGCTGTAGGGCTAGTATCGATGTCTCTTTTTTTTCGTCTTTCACTTGTGTGCTTGTGTGTGTGTGTATGTGAAAGTGGAGGGTGAAGAGCCAAAGGACGTTTCCTCTTTTGGAAATGAAATTCTTGTTGAAAGCCTACCACTAGAAAGTCAGACTTAGTTTCCATCTTTTCTCAGTTTTTGCTAGAGGGCGTGCTTGTGAAACACGTCCAGAATGCCAACGCTGCTCCATCTTTTTGTTGGAATTTTCAACTTCATCCAAAGAAATATATATGTACAGGGTGTCTCAGCCAAGGCTTACCAATTTTATACTCAAAAAGCTAATATAATGATAAATTCTGAGTTTTGGATATAATCTATAAATAGTCATATTTAGAAAGTTGTAGGCATTAGCTCATATAGTCAGAATTGACGATAATATCTTAAACATTTTTTTTGAAAATTTCCACAAACACATTGCTAATTTACTTTTGAATAAAGATCTCGACACATTTAATAAATGGTACAAAGAAAACAATATGTTTTTAAATCTTGTAAAGACCCAAATTATTGGCATCCACTTTGATTCGAAATTAACTTTTAGTGTACATACTGAACAATTAATTAACTGGTTGCATATTTTTTATTGTCAAAACACTCAACAATATTCTTACAATAGCACAAAAAAAATTCAATTTATCAAGACAAAAATTATCCTTATTATTGTTTATGGTATCACAAATTTGGTCTCACACTTCAAAACATAGAATCAAAAGTATCACTGTCGCTTTCAAGATTCCAATTCGTGTATTTTTCGGTGTTTCAAGTCATGTGTCAATTAGCAGCAAACTTAAGAAATCGAAAATTGAAAACAAAAAATTGATGTCTCGCATCTACTTTACAAGTACAAAATGTATTATTCCGTTCATCGTTTGGAACGATTATACAAATTTTTTATCAATTGTACAACGAATCAATATACTCTAGGTCTAGACAATTTTTTTCCCTTTAAATGATTTTCAACTTGGAACTCTCTTCCTACATCTATGCGCAGTTTATTTGCTCCAACTAATAGCCCTAACAAAAATATTTACGAAAGTTCAAACATGTCAACTCAATAGATTAATTTCTATTTATTGTGTTTTTATTTTTATTTTTGTATTTTATAATATTGGATTGTTGTATGTTTAAAATAAATAAATAAAACGAACACTATTATTGGGTAAAATAAATTTCAGCTAGATTGTTGGAAATAAATTAAACAACAGTCGATTCTGACTATATGAGCTATTGCCTACAACTTTCTAAGGATGACTCGATACTTACCATCATCGATGTTTTTCATCCTCATCTTATTATTATTTCTGTATTTCTAATTTGAATAAAGTCTGAGGGCCAGATGACATAGCTGTAAAGCCAGTCGGTGCCCTCGTTAAACTTCAAGTACCTACCTCGATATTATATATAATATATATACATACACACATACATAAACATATACATACACATACATATACATATACATATACATACACACATACATATACATATACATATACATACAATATATTCATATACTGTACATACATTTAAATTGCATGAGACTGTTGCTAACCATGCTAGTTACATATAATTGCATACCCATTTCTATTGGCGAGTTTCTCAGTTTCAAAAGGTTTTCCTTTTTCAAGTTAATATATGTTGATATAGCTGTTGAAAACTCAACTAGAACAACCGGATCGTCTTAAACCATACTAAATCGAGTCATAAAACTTGGATAATTTGAGAAAACGATGATTTTACGTATGATTTGTCCCTAGGGTTGAATGGTATTACTATTGGTTCATAGTGCCGTGGAACTCACTCTAGCGCTATAATTTTTATAGTATATAATTCAGCGCTATAATTCTTAGTTTATGACTAGATCATGTCTTAGCGGTCTCATTCATGCATTAACTCAAAAAGTGAGTTAGTTCACTATGGTTTAAGACGATCCAATTGTATTTTTATTTTCATTAAATAAATAAATATAAAAAACGTTATCTTGTTTTTTTTTTCATTTACAGTATATAGTTTAATGAGTTTTGTTTTTATATTGATTGTCAACATTTTTCTGTGGAATAAGCGTTAATGAAGTTTTCCGAACTGCTTTCTTAGTGCCCTAAGTCCATCGGGGAATGGGATTCTAAGAATTGGATGGTCGGTTGATGGACACGGTTCTTCTTGTGCTCTCTACTTGTATATAGTTTGTGTGTGTACTAGACTGCAATTACTCACTATATGAACTGAGGTAGAACGTTGTAAATTAAGGCAATTTAGTGAGGGTTAGCACTAAGTTTGAGAAGGGTTAGATTGCTTAGGTGTGTATGTGTGTGTGTAATAGTAGTAGTAGTCGTGAGAGGCGCGTGTCGGTTGGTCTCCTAATTAGTCCGAGGTGGGAGCAAGTCGAGCTTTAATATTTCATTTCGCGCATTCTATCGAGTTATGACGATGGATGTCAGCGTTGGGCTGTCGTTAGACGAGGCGCGTAAATCCTTCTAAAAGGCCAACCTGTGACTCGAGGGAGTCGTGTCAGCAACGTCATCGCCTGCGGGTAGTTTAGTTGTCACCGCACTTTGTCTCGCCATCTCAATGACCGAATAAGGATTGTCATGCAACAAAGAGGACAAATGAGATAGGGGGAAGTTTCCCTTATTGTCCTCTTAGGGGTCGTTGGAGGAGGCCGTTTCCACCCAGGACCAAACTTAATAAGCGTTCCGAATTGCACGGCCATGATCGTCAACATCCGAACAGCCGAATGGCCAAACCATAATGGCCTCGGTGGTCAAAGATGGTGATAAGCAAATGACTCCACCACTGCTTCTCTACTTTGCCACGCCTGTTTTATCTCCCGGTAGCGATGAGGGGGAATGTCGCGTGGAATAAAGTAGCAACAGCACCGCCACCATCTACTACCACTACTGCGTACTACTAGATGGATAGTTGTAAGGCAAAGCGAGTGGTCGGCAACATCGTCGTTGAACTTGCTAATTTGCACAACAAGCTAAGCTCGCGTAGCAGACGTTTGCTGCCAATTGATGAAAGTCTCTTCTTTTGTCAAGTTTGAACGCGCGCGCGCACTTTTCGCATCATCTAACTATGCAACGTTGAAACGTCGTCGTCGTTGTTGTTGGATGTTACGGCCCCTTGTAACCTTTCGCACGTTGCAGGTCGTTTGGGTGTGTGTAAGGGGGGAGGTGGGACGGGTGTGTTTTGGGTCGAAGTTGTATCATCACCTCAGGATAGAAGAATGAACGTTATCGAATTCTCTTATCAGTCTTGTCTTGTCGTCGCTTGGCACCACCGAACCAAAGACCTTCTCTTTGCAGCGCTAAGCTCGTGACCTCGGCTCTTTAACCGTTGCAGATTTAGAACGTGCTCGAATGCGCCAAAGAACTTGGTAGGTTTCCCCACTAAGTATTATTTGTACAATGTTTGTCGTATTTACTTTGATTTTTGCGTCAATTCATGCCGTGTTAATAGGGTGCTCTACACTACTCAATACTTTTTGCACAAAATCTCTAGGATGTAATCTTCTTCATTTTTCATTTGTTAATGGTATAGATACAAATGCTGCCAACTAATTAGTAGAGTTAGTACAAAATGTTTTGTGCGAACAACGCTTTTTGCACCAGCAACAATGTGTATTCATTTCTCTAAGAAGATGTTTCCAAATGTCATTCTCTTTTCAAACGTTGAAAACATGTTTCTATCTTTAGTTACTCAGTTTGTTACACAAATTTTGTAAATTTCTACAGTGGATAACATTAATCATGTGTAGATGTTAAGTTTTTTATTTAGAATTTATCAATATTGGTTTCTTACCAGTTTTATGTTTCTTGTTTTAAAAATGTACGACAATTTCATCACAATACCATTTCATTACGGTACTAATATTTAATTTTTTCACTAATCGGTATTAAGTTTTTATGCTAGTTATACGTGTAGAAGTGTCGTCATTCACATTTATTTTTCTGTGAATGCCATTTTTTCTTGTTACTTTTGTGTCCTGTAATAAGAAATACAATTCACGAAGTATACAGATGTATTAAACTAGCTTTCCAGCCCATCAAGTAATAATAATAATATTGACGGGTCTACCGTTCTACTGTTATTGGCGGGTCTAAAAGTTAACCCGTCAATGATAATGAAACAAATTCTAAAAAACATTCTGATTCTCTCTTTTGGGAAATTCTCTTTTACACTTTTGTTTGTTTGTTCTCACGTAGTTATGGTGAATTTCCGTAATGCACTGAGGTGTTGTTTTAACTCATGTTGTATCGCAACATATACTGTATATAATTCCCCAGTGTTAAAAAAGATTTTCATAATATCTCTATAACATAACAGCATTTTAATAAGTCACCGAACTTTTGTTTTATTAGCATTTGTTCAACATTTTCCGGAACCTGTTAAAACAACATGTCCTACAAGTTGACCGAATGGTCACTCGACATGTCTTTATCCTTAACAAAATGAAGTTGTGGTTGTTTCATTTTTTTCGTTTTCTTCATTTCTTTTGAGACATTAAAAGGTCAGCCAACCGTCCACCACTTGACCACCACTCGACTATGTCATCTTCTAACAGCTGTGGTCTAAATTGATGACAGTTGATTTCCTATACGTTTTGCTGCTGAAATGTTCCCTTTTTTCCCCTTCGTCTTCTTCTTTCAACTTGTTATTCTTCATTTAAACTCGACCATTTTCAACGACGACGCAATATTATTCGTCGGGAAAAGCTGGAGGACGAGGAAGGGCACCATTCATTGTTTTAATGAAAAATGGTGACACTTGAAAGGCAAGAGTCCGTGGCCCTTTTAATTTTCTAACGTGAAGAGTTTTTAATTAAAACGCTAATGTTAATACGAGCCGAGTAATTTGTGGAAGTAATCGTACAAGACGCTCCTACTACTACTGTGCCCCCGGTCAAGTTCTAATAAGGTTTACACCTTGCATATTTCATAAACGCTTAAAACTTTTCTATGTTCACAAACCTAAAGATTATTTTTTTGTGGTTTATAATGGGTTTTTTATTACAAGAGTTTTCTTGATAACTTTAACGTGTATACCATTTAAAATATCATTTTTTTATCATATTTTTTTTTTCAAAAATAAGATTACATTGCAACCCCAAACGATTATTTTTAACTCGATTTAAGTCTGTTGCTAAGTAACATAGCTCTTACAAATATCAAATCGAATATACGTTTATATGTCACAGGTAATGTATATAATTCAGGCATTGTATACAATGTGTAGCTTCTTTTGGCAAAGTTTAAAATAACATTTTGTATAAAAGTATTTAGGTTAGGTTCTCTAACAAAAACGTTTAATGCTAAATCTAAACCTAACTTATGATTAATTTAAACATACAGCATTCCAATGATAATTTCATACGTTGCCTAAACCACGTTTGACATTGTATACCAACCACCTTGATTTTATACATTGCCTGTAACATACAGTATATTTATTTATTTATTTATTTGTTGCCTTTTAAGAGAACAACTGGACGACAAGAAACACACATATACAAAAAGAGAATACAAAAAAAAAAATAAAAAACGTATAAAAAATTAAAAAATCGCAATAAAAAGGCAAAAAATTTAAATAACACTTAAATCATATTTAAAACGATGAAAAAAGATAAAAGGTATTACTAACTTACTAAAAAAGAAGTTCATGACTCTAGTATCACAAAGTTGCAGGTTAAGAAATTGCGCCACTATAAGATTGCATCACTCCAAAACATCAGCAAAGATAAAATCAAATTTACAAACTCCGTTAAAAAACTGGTTGGATTGACCAAATTTCATAATGATTAGATTAATGTTAACTTAGTATCTTAAAATATGAAAATAAAAAGATATTTGATACATAAAACTTGTTAGATTACGAATGGACCAGTAATCAGTTCACTGGTGTTCCATATAATATTGATTAATGCTATTATTAAAATGACAGCAACTGCTGATGCATTTGTACCTTGAACAATTATGCACTGGTGACTGAGATCATAAGGTAGCTCGTTCCACAGTTCAATACTGTCGTATGGAAACCTTCTTTTTTGAAGGGTCGACAGTGTAATAGTGATTTCAAATTTAAATCGTCTAGGAGCACGTGAGTTAGTATCATCAAGTAAGTATTTTGTAATGAAATGATTAGGATGATTGGGATTACGGATAGCACTGCCCAAGGCACGGATTCTAATGCTGTTAACAAGTGCACTTAAAGTAAGTAAGCCATTCTCAACACAGAAAGTTGAAATAGATTGGTATAAGTGTAGTCCAAACAGAGTGCGTATGCACCAATTATAGGCGACTTTTAGGCAGGTAAATCTAAACTTGTGGAACGAACCCAGATGGGAAGTTGAAATGTGATCTGAGATTGAACATAGGATGTAAAAACAATTATTTTCTCAGCAAAACTTAACAATTTCTTCAGCTTCTTTCAGATAAAGATTTTAGATGCAAGTTTCTGGATCACATTTTGGAGGTGATATTCAAAGCTGAAAGCATTATCAAAAGTCACCCCAAGAATTCTCATCTTACTAGTCGAGCTGATTAGGTCGATATTTAATTGTTGTATTTTGGAATCAATATAAATGTTTGAAATGTGTATTATAAAATTCAGTGATTTTTAGGTTGAAACGAACAACGAACTAATCATTAGTAACTTAAATTGATTTTTTGATGTTTAAATTTGGTCGATTCTAGATTAGCAAGTACCATATGTTATGATTCGATCTAAAGAAGGCATTTGATAGTTTGAATCATGTGTTACTACTTGAAAAGATGCAAGGGTTGGATTTTAGACATAATTGATTCAATTTTTTTTTTAAGTTATTTGGCTAACAGAGAAACTAGAATAAAATGTGGAAATCAATAAAATCAGAAAAAATATCGAAAATATCAAAAATCGAAAAAATATCGAAAATCGAAAAAATATAAAAAAAAAACATTGATTATCGAAAATGGAAAACATCGAAAAATACCAAAGACCGAAAACAATCAAAATTCCACGCAGGTTTACTATAGCCACCAGACTTAATGATATCCACGAGAAGCATATGTATGTTTACAGAGCTAGCACACGCCGTCGCTAGCTGGCGTATCTTACGCCATGACAATCATCTAGTGCAGCGTTTCTCAAACTGTGTTCTGCAGAACCCTAGGGTTCCGTGAGATCTTTCTAGTGGTTTCTCGAGAATTATTTTCATAATCAATTCATAATTAACGTAGAACTTAATAATACCATGACCTGGTTTCTTAATCTTTATTTGAAATATCACTAGCAAAAGCCGGACTTTAATAGAACTCGCTCTTTGTGTTGAAGTTGTGTTTAATCTGAACAGAATATAAATGTTTTATACTCGCTCGTAAAAACAAACAACCAAAAATTAAAGAAATTGTATGAACAACTGAAGAAACATTATTTGCAATTAAGTATTTAAAAAACAAAAATTAAACTGAAAAAAAAACAGACACCAAGTATCGAACCTGCTACACTTAAACCAGAAGTATAGCCCACTGCTCCACCAACTGGACTATAGCGGCACTTAAAAAGAAGGGTTCATTGAAGTTGCTAAGTGAAAAATTGCATAATGATTAACGTGTGAATAATATATTTATATATAAATATATAAGTTACGTTGAATACTTAGATATGTTATGTATCATTATACATACATTCTGAATACAAGTTCGGCAGATGTACAGAGATAGATATACAAATATAGCTATAGATGGTATTGTACTGTATTTTAACAGCAGTGAATATTACTTCAGGGATTGCATCGATATTTATGGAAATTATTTATTTGTTTCATAAATTTGTGTTTTATAACTTTTCTTTTTAGATTTGTTTTTACATATTTTCGAAAACCTAAAAACTTTTAGTTTTTTGTTTTATATTTTTTTTTCAATAGCCAAATAATAGCTTTTACACGAAACGCAGTAAACTGCTAAGGCTTTGCACTCGATTCATAAATTATTAATAAGATTGCGTTCGCGGAATTTCATCATATCCACTGGGGAATAATAAATTTGGACGTAATTTCGATAAAACACTTTACTTGTAACCATTACTGACCCTCCGAGTTGAAGGGAAAAGAATTTATCGTACAAAAACTTTCACCCATTTCATTTTCAAAAGAGGTCTTCTTTATGTCTGCTGTTATCATTATTTTCTTTTAATATATAAAAGTATAGTTTAGATAGATACATACATACAAAAAATGTTTTGATTTACGTACGGTTAACTGCGGAGGCTATAAATGTCATCGGTGTGACATTTGAGCATTGAATTAATTAACACTCCTTATCGCCGATTATTATTTGTTTTTTAATTTTTTTTTCATATTTATAAATGTGAGATTTTTTTTTTTACAGAATTGTTCATCAGTTAGATGGGGTCTGCGAAATGATAAACCATAACTGTCGTTTGAATTTATGTCATTTAAAAAAAAATGCTATTATTTTTCTCTTATCCACTCTTAGTCACACATAATGTCAGAAAATGGGAGCAGTTATTTTATTGTACAAAATCAATTAGGTTGTCAGTTTGCACGCGATGATACTATTGCCAGTGCAATAAACTCAATAATGATGGTTTTTTAAAATTTATATATTAAATACATACTGTGTGTGTATATATATGTGTGTGTGTATACATACATTTAAATTCTTTATTTATGATTTTTATATGTGTTATAGTTAAGTAATTATAATGTATATTATATGATAATGGTATATTATAGGCAGAATATTATAATTGTGTTTGTTAATGAGGGTGTGTCGTAATATTGACGTGTTTTGTTTTAGGAATTGAGCCAAACGTTATGTTTTAATTTTTTTTTTAGTTTTATAAAATGTATAATAGACATAATAGTGTTTATATTATATGAATATAGAAAATCAATATAATTTAATAACTATATTATATAAGTATTCAAGGGCTATATTTTATAATTATGCAAATTTTTTATGAGATTTTAATTAATCAAATTTTTTAAAATATTTTATCATAAAAATTATATGCTGTTTTATATTAATATATATTGTGTATGAAATTTAGTTTGTAATTTATTCGTAAGATGGCGCTAGCTTTACTGATTCTGTTTTATACGAATCTTAAATCGTGATTTCTTATTTACTCCATACACTGATATATATTTTTTTTTGTGCTTATTCTGTTATTAAATGTAATGGTTACAGTTATAATTTCTATTTATTTTTATTATTCAAAACAGTATATCACAGGAAAATATCGGCCATAGGTTCGTCTATGTAAATGTTTTATTGGTTTAAAAGTAAATCGATGACTACTCGTCTATTAAAAAATAGTATAACTATTTTCGAATTGATTTTTACAAGAACGTTTATGATACAGTTTTTTTAAGAATACATTTTTTTGTGTGGAAACTTGGCTGTAATAAATGGAATATCCAAAACAGCGGGATATTGTTTCGCCATTCGTCTCCCGTGGGGGTTTAAACGTCTTTTCTCTTCTAAGAAGAAAGAAAATATATATATATACAGTATATATAAAGAAGAGTGATAGGAGGGGGTAGTGTGGGGGGGAGGATGAAAGACACACGTGGGCAACATCACACGTACAGTTAATAGGTGATGCTCGAACCACCAACATTCGCCCAAGTCGACTAAGTTTTATGTTCTCGCCTCGAAACGGAGATTTTGTCGTTTGGAAGCCTATGCGTGTCAGTAGGGAGGATTTTCGTCGCTAAGTTATGGGTGCGAGGAGGACACAAGGGGGTATACTACTGCGTGTGTATGTGTGTGTGAAGAAGAAGAAGAATTTTATATACACACACACAAACGCTTTGGAAAATCTAAATTCCGCGAGAGTCGGACGTTATCGATGCAAATACGAGAGAAGAGAGAGAGAGAGACTTAACTCTCTCGTAGGAACATTTTCGCTTATTCTACCCTTTCTCTCTGTTTTACCCCTATCCCCTCCTTTTGCTTTTAAAGAGCGCTTTTCGGCCGTGGGTTAATGGTTTCATATTCCGCTCGTGGCACCTAAAAGACGCAGGGGGAAATTGAACAACCGTTGGGTGCGTTAATGAGCTCCGAAAAGATTATCGGAGTCGTTGCCTCTGTGTGTGTGTACAGGTGTGTGTGTGTGTGTGTGTGTTGAAGTCTATATGCGTCTAAGGGAGAGAGCAAAGGAGGGGGTAGAAGTATTTTTCGAGCATTGCACCTACCTCATTCCCCTTTCGCTGCGGGGAATGTAAACACCGTATACCTACGGTGAATGTATTATCTCTGAAATGGGAAGGGGTTGAAGAATCCCAAAACAGCTCCTATAGGAAAATTTTCTCTATACAGTCACCATGGTCAATGGTTCAACGATGTTTGTGTAAATGTATATGAATGGATGTGGAAGTCGATGGAATGGTACTTTTAT
>JAQIWH010007476.1:0-11399 GCA_034695005.1 Cryptops parisi
AACTGTGATTTGTGACATACAACGTTCTTCCGGACAACCCTTCAATTACAGCATAAATTCAAAAAACTCTAATCTAGTCTTACGTTCTCACATCACTTAGATGGCGATGTAAAATGCCTAAACTTAGTACCAGTCATATTTCACAGTGGAATCGCTGGTTGAACATTTGCTGCCTATTCTGGCAATTGTCGTCGCTCTTTTCTCGTCCATTTCAAGACGAACGAAGCACCAAGTGCAATTCAAATCAGCCACCATTTTTTTTACTATTGTACACACTTGCAAAATAGGCCTCGTACAAATCCTCATACAAACAACGTTCATGTTGTACTCACTGTTTGCTTCGATGAAAATGTTCTCCCTATAATTCTAAAACGTTGTTGGACCATAATTTCACTCGGAATTTCCGCATCCACAATAACGGAATACGCAAATTTAAAACGATTAATTTCCCTCAGTTGTGAAGTGGCCATTTTGATTTTGCCAACACCAACTCTAAAACGTGAAATCTAACTTGATCTGAAGAAATTGATTGCAAGAATCGTCTTGATGTGGATGTACAGTGTATCGATATTTAGCCACGCTTCCACAATAAACTAACAGTAAATAATAAAATAAAACTTCACAGTTTAATACCTGACAAATTTTAACAATGTAATACTTCTATCCCCACCAAGTGATAAATTTACATAACCAATAACCTTTTGCTGTTGGTAGCCATTTTAGTATCACTATTTACTAGAGAACACGCGAGATGTGAAATTTTTTAAAAAATAAACAATAATTGTCAACATCAGTCACTAGATGACATAAAATATGTGATTTGTTTTTGAGTATGACGTAGCTCAAAAAATCACACAAATAGCAAATCACACAACAGAAATTCGATTGAATAAAAAATTGTATAAGTCCAAAATTATATTCACTAAAATATCGCATAAGTCGAATGTATCTTACTAAATAAAATTAAAAAGTGACTGTTTTTGATTGTTAATTGGTTGATGAATTTAAAAGTTTAAACAATAAAGGCAACAATGAATCAATTAATAAATGTCATTTTAATCAACATGAAATTCTTGCGCTTTCTCTGTATTGTTGTGTCAGGTAGTTTACATTTAAATTTCAAATAGCATTCTTAGTTTTTCAAGGGGTTTAAGCTAGTTAAAAATAAAATCACAAAAACAATTACATAAATAAAAATAAATACTGTAAAAGTAATACTCGTAGTTAACGGCATAGGCTATCAGCCTTAGGTTTTTGTCGATTTTTGATGGAAAATTGGGTTCTGCTTAAACATTGCAGGTTTCTTGCCTGAACACAAATAACATTTCTTACGCAAAAGGTTTCCCAAAATTCGCAAAACTAAGCAAGCTGTGACACTTGGAAATTTTGATTTTCAAATGTGGCATTTTTTCTTATTTTAAAATGCCATCTTTTTGTTAGTTTTGCGAATCGGAATATCAGGATACAAATTGAACGTGTTCAGCGTGATGCAGAGAGCTGTGTGTGTGGTTTAAATAAGTTCTAACGATTTGTGATTTTTGGTCAAAATTAATCAAAAAAAGCAAGGTTTTTTCAGAATTTGATGAAAAATGGAATTGGCTGAAACTTTGCAAGCGTGTTGTCTGCATCACGAATAACATCTTTGGCAAACGGATCTCTGAAATTCTCAAAAATACGCAACTTACGACAGTTTAAAATTGTGATTTCCAAATGTGGCATTTTTTCTTATTTCAAAATGCCATAACGTTTTGCGAATATTGTGCTACAAATTGAACAGACATGTCCAGCATGATGTAAAGATGCCCTTAATGTAGCCTAAAGTTTAAACCATTTCTCACGATATGTGATTTTTGATCAAAATTAGCTAAAAAGAAAAGCCTTAGGTTGTTTTCAGATTTTGATGCAAACTGAAATTGACTAAACTTTGCAAACGTGTTGTCTGCATCAAGAATAACATCTCTATGCAAGCGGATTTCTGAAATTCGCAAAAGTAAACAACCTACGACACTTTGAGATTTTGATTCTCAAATTTGGCAGTTTTTCATATTTCGAAATGTCATAACTTTGTTAGTTTTGCGAATATCGTGTTACCAATTAAACAGGCGTGTTCAGCATAATGCAGAAATGCTGTAGTTTGGAGTTTAAACTATTTCTCATGATGTGTGATTTTTGGTCAAAATTAACTAAAAAGCAAAGCCTTATTATATTTTTCAGATTTTGCTTAATAATGAAATTGATTGACTGAAAATATGCAAGCATGTCACGAATAACATCTCTGTGCAAGCGGATCTCCAAAATTCGCAAAAGAAAACAAGCTATAGCACTTTGAAATTTCAATTTTCAAAAGTGGCCTGTTTTCATATTTCAAAATGCCATAACTTTTATTAGTTTTGCATATATCGGGCTACAAATTTCACAGGCTTTTTCAACATAATGCAGAGAAGCAGTATGTGCAGTACGTGTGATGTTTACGAGTGTGAAGTTAGCCCACCAAAGTCGGCCCCCCCCCCCCACATCCAAACGTTAGTTCTGGTTAGTTCTACGTTAGTTCCGTTTGATCCCAAAATTTTAGCGTTTGTCCCATTCTGGGAGCCGAAAAATAGACGATTAAAATCGGTGAGCCAGCCCACCATTATCACTCCCCCCCCCTCCAAATTCCGTCTGTTCCCAAAATTTCACCTGAAATTTTATGACAAATGTCTAAAATTTATCTTTAATTGTTTAATATGCTAAACTCCAGATGTTATTCGGGTGTTTATATACAAGTAGTATAAAATAATATTCAAATTCTAATTGAAAAGATTAGTTTTTGAGTTTTCATTATTCAAACACTTACACTTCTAATTCAGACTGGTAACATAAGTGACCGATGTTTTATTTTGATTATAATTTTAAACATAAAGTATTTTAAATACCTCAATAAAACGTTGAGCGTCAAGACACCCTTCGTCTAAATTGGCAAGAAATTTTATTTCTCAAATCATGAAAACAGAATAGGAATAAAATTGCAAGTTCAACCTTCTTAAAGTACATTTTATGTAACGAAAGTGACCGTTGTATTTTATTTTTTCATCATTTACAATGATTAAATTATCAAACTGCCATTGACAAAGTTCAATATAACTTTCATTAGTCTATAGGACATTGTGAATTGAGAGTAAAACTAGTACATTTACTATAAAATCACAATTCCAAGTATTCAAAATTCTCTGAATGCAACGTAAGTGACCGTGGAATGACTCTTAGGCGTTTATGTATTTAGGCCTACATTGAGGAGCATCAACGATTTTCTTTCACAATTAGCCTCTCTTTATTATGTGGCACCGCAGCTCTTGCTGGAGTGGAGTTAACCACAGATTAAATACATCACAACATGGACTTCACCTGTCTCCACTGAGGTATTGAAACCATTGTTCTGCACTGCAGCTCCTACTGGTCCATGTTCCTGAGCAGATGAAAAGTTCAATGTGAAAGAAAGTCATCAAAGGTAAGATGACACTTAATCTCATGTACACATCTAATTTTTTAGATGTGTATCCAAGTACTGTATACATACTGTAGGGTGTGTAATAAACGTGTATTATATACTAGTATACTACACATCTATAGGCCTACCCTATATGTAAAATTCGAATGTGTAAAAGAAGGTGGAGCAACGTGGAACAGTGAGACAAAGTGAGAAATTCAAATATTTCCTAATTAAATAATGAGATCTGTTGAATTCTTTTTAAATTTAGTTTTTCATCATGTGAGAAGCTAACAATTGGCATAATTTTGGCAGTACCTTATTTGAGTTGTTTCTATAT
Source organism: Cryptops parisi (assembly GCA_034695005.1). NCBI lineage: Eukaryota > Metazoa > Arthropoda > Chilopoda > Scolopendromorpha > Cryptopidae > Cryptops > Cryptops parisi. The sequence continues at coordinate 3,807 of JAQIWH010007476.1, forward strand.
CGATTTGAAATATTTGTGTGTGATCCAATTTTCAAGGTAAATGAACTAAAGATTATCTAGTAAACCCTTGAACTGATTAAAAAATTAATTACACAATTACTTAGTGCTTCTTCTATTATATTTCATATTCCATGAACGTCTGTCTTGTTTACTATCAATTGTGTTCATTTCTGCAAAAAACATGTCTGTTTAGTAAGAAGGGGCAAAGCGAAAATACTTATGCATTGTCCCTATTCATGCACATTTATCATTAAGATGATGCTTTTCAGAATTAACACTACATTATAAACGAACAAGTAATTAACAGGCATGATCGGACCATTAGAGGTTACTATAAAGGCGATATGGCGTTTTGAAATTTAGTAGTGCAGTTGTCTTACATTTTAGACTGTTACCGTTATTAACTAGGGTATTTCTCTTGTTCAATGTACTTCTTATTTGAAATCAGAACTGTAACTTTTATCATTTCGCTTTGCCCCACTATAGAGGCGAAGTAGAAAAATTGAAAAGGTCTTTTTTTTTAAATTTGTATTAAAAAATAATTTTGTTTTAGTTATGTAAGTTTATACATTGTGTAGAGGAGAGGACATCATTAAGTGTGACTAAACTTATTTGCAAGGTTCTTCAAACAATATTACTGTTCGAAATCAGCTAATGAATATTAAGTGTTCCGCTTTGCCTCACTACCGCTCTATCTAAGTCCTAAGTACATTAATGTCATTGCAAGTTTATCTGTCTGATGGTTTTGCATTTTTAGCAATGATCATGATCTACCACTGATGAACTCCACACAACAACTGGACTGCCAATGCTTCTGCTGGAATAGAAGACCATGGTTTCAGCACCGAGTTCCTGCCATGAAGTCTACCACCATAAAACGTAGCAAAGCAACATAATGCAACACAACTGCATCTGGAGTAATAAGACCTAAGTCTTGGCAGAGAGGTGCTTTAAACCACTGAGGTATCGGGACATTCAGAAATATTAGGTATACAATACAACTTCTATTTAAATCTGATATGGATCCTTATTAAGATTTGAAAAATTCTGTATGTCCAACAGTGTAAATATTCAATATTGTTAAGCAATAAGCATTATGTGATTAAGTTTATTATTATTATTATTCATTAATTTCTAAAACTTGTGCTGAAAATATATTGAGCGAGATAAGAAAGTTGCTACAATTAAAAATGTAATTATCTGCCATGCATTTTACATTTTTATTTTCCTGTTTAGTCATGAAAAAAAATTAATACAAAGTTTTAAAAATTATTCATGTCAGATGTTCTTCACGTTTCGCCTTCATTGATGCAAGCCTAGCATTTTGTCTTGAAATACTGGGAATGTCATCAATCCATAGTTGTGTACACTGCATTGGTGGTGTTTGCTGTTCAGGCTTAATGGCACTAATATTAGGTTGATGCAAAATTAACGACCGTTTTATACATTAGGAAGACTTGAAGAGCACTAATAAAATGGTTGTTATTTTTTAATCAACCTAATGGTATAAGATGATGAGTAATGCCATCCATGGACTGTAGGGTCACAATGGTATAGATGACATCTAAACAGTACCAAATGCATTAAAGCGTTCCACGATTCACCATAACCGGTACACTGGTTGGAAACATTGTTATTGGTTATCCCAAGTGCACTCTGGTCTGGACCAAAATTGAAGACTATGGCTCGTGATAAAATTGCACCATCCTTCCGACCTGCGTTGCTAACCCATTACATTTTTAATCGCTATTTATTCTGGAAAATAAAAAGTAGAGATTAACATAAATTTCTGTAGCAACATTATGTGCCTCATTTTATTGTAATAATATAGAGCGTTCAAATGAAAAGGTGTTGAGTCGTAAACATTTTATTTCAACGTAAAATTACACATACTCAACATCATTTTGTAGACACAGATTCCATTGTGTTATTAGGTAATGATACCGTTGATGAAGAATTCTAGGTCTTGTGAACCACTGTGCAACATCACAATTAGCAAAGACCATTTATAATCGAAGATAAAGGACAACATGACTTTTCCAGTAGATACTTGAGCCTAAAATTTCTTGAATGGGGTGAGTTTGCATTGCATACTGTTTCAATCTTTGGTCCAGTTAAGAAAGCTCTGATGGGAGCCTCTTTGCCTTGGACAACGATGTCAATTACGATGTCACACAATGGTTCCGATCTCAGGACCCAGAATTCTTCAAAAACAGTAACCATTATAACACATATATCACAATGAAATATGTGTCTACAAAATAATGTAAAGTGTGTGTAATTTTATGTTGAAATAAAATTTTTACGACTCTCAGCACCTTTTAATTTGAACGCACCTAATATATACTATCCTAAATTTAACATATGACTAACTGACGTTAATTACCAAATTATTCCAATAATTGGGACAATTTGTCTCAATCGGACAAGTGTCCTAATTGGGGACAATTATACAATTTGCATACCCCTATAAGTATAAATTCGACTTACAGTGGAATGGAACCCATCTGTAGCTTGGGGACTTCCTGTATTTACTTATTGTATGTCATGGTCAAATTTAGGAAGGGAAGAGTGATCGACCTTCACCTATATGTGAAAGAATACTGTAAATCTAAAAAATATTTTGCATCATGCAATTTTGTTTGGCAGTTCACAAGTGACAGAATACAAGGTTGGTCATAATTCCGTGACACGTTACAATTCACCACTCTGCAACTACTCAGATCTTTTACTGTATTACATTAATGAAAAAGACACTCTCCAAGTTTTTTTTTTAGATATTTCATTAATGTTCAATTTGTCCACGTTTGCTGATGAACTAGACATTACATAATTTTCCATTTTGTTCCCTACACGTCTAAGCATGTGAGACGTGACAGTTTCTCAGTGACACACAACCTCGGCGATATTTTTGGTGGGGAGAGGGAGTGTAAAATATTACACAAACATTATCCTTGATAAATCCCTACAAGCAAAATTCGTGTCCGAGGTTAAATCGGTGACAGTGTAATAGTGTAATTAAAGATCTGTTGACAAGTTATGAAGTGGTGAACATTTGTAATGGTCATAAATAACCCTGTATATAAGGTGTCTCTGAAAGGTCTAGCCAAATTTTAACCAGATACTATGCATCAAAACAAAGCAAACAACCCATATATGGGTCTGAAAATGCTCCCTTTCCGAGTTAACCCAGGGGCCAAGTAAATTCATAGACCTAGTTTCATAATGGGAGTAGATACTTGGAGTTTAATGAGGGCACCGACTGGCTTTACAGCTGTCATTTGGCCCTCAGACTTTATTGAAATTACAAATACAGAAACGATGATGAGATGAGAATGATAAACATGGAACAGGGTTTTATGATGCAGGAGGAAATGAGAGAACCCCGAGTAAACCTGCCCCCATGGTGTCAGACCCCAAACTGAATCCACATGACACGAGTGGGAGAGGAACCAAGGCCACTGCCATCAGAGGTAAACGCTCTTGACCACCAGGCCACCATGGGGCCCAACCTTAGATTCATAATTGCTGTAGGTATGCAAATAAGTCTACATTTCTGAACCCATGTTCATATGAACTCTTTTGATGCATAGCATGAGTTAAAATTTGACTAAACCTTTCAAGAACACCCTGTATACACGGTTTTCGATTAATGCGTAGATCACAACCCTCGATAAAAGCTGAGCTGCCGATGATACTGCATAATTGAACTTCACTAAACCGGAAAACTAGGGACAAAAAATTTGCCAGATTAGCGAATTTTCCAAACCAGTGAAGCTTAGAGAAAAATGGCAAAATTAACTAAATTTAAAAAAATTACTAACTAGAGCTTTCATTGTTACTTTTACTGTAAATTTAACAACTATGAGACCCAAATGTAATCACCGTAAATTAAAAAATTTATGAACCAAAGTGTTCACTGTAAATTTTACTATAAATCCCAATTGCCGAACCATTATTGAAGCCGATTTCGGATTAGAAGGTGCAACCTGTACTGTACTTAGATTCATTTCATTCATAACCCCACTTTCATAACTCATGTACAACAACATACACCATATATATAGCGTTCACCTGATTATTTTAACAGAACAAAAGATTGAAAAGAAGCAAGTTTCTTTTATTCATGATGTTTAAGAAAAACATTTTTAGTATAGTTCCAAAAAAAAATTTACAACAGTTCTAAAATGATTCATCTATAAAAAGAAAACAAATCAAAAACAAATCGTTGTTCAAACCAACTAACAAAAATATACAGGTTGGTCGACCCAGGTTGTGACCTAAATCCAAAACAAATTGCAAGACATCAACGTATAAATACAAAACGAAAACTCAACCTCAGAAGACGGGATATGAAACAAGTAATGAACGGCATAAAAGTAGGAACATTAATCAACAAACTGATCTGGAATTTACTCTTTTTTTTGTCATACTTGTTTTAGACTGCCACGGAGCAACTCGCCAAATCAAATAACACGTCGTACGTTACACCGGGTATCATCTTGCAACTGTACACTAAATTTTTATTTACGAAAAAGCACGATAACTGTTCCAACGAATCGCTCCACTTTGGTGCAGTTGGAAAACGTAACTACAGTTCCTCTCCACTATGTGTGGCAGCATAATCTAAGTTTCTGCAACTTTTTTTGGTGTAAACACCTTAGCTCTTGCCTACCCACAAAAGGAATTGGGCTGGAGTAAGCGAATGTCTCAAAAATTAAAAGCAAACGAAAACACGTCATCACAGGTCACATTCTTTTTTGAGGTCATCACGGATGGGACCAGAAAAAGTACATAAGGTCAAATTAAACCAACATTTTTATGATATTACTGTAGTGGCAGAGTTTTTTGCAGGGCGTGTGCTAAGATGTTTACAACATAACCACGAGAGTACTAAATTGGACTCGCTCGTTTTTTTCTACTTTTGTTTCACGTGATCACAAACTTTTTTTAGTGTAAAATAACCAACAACCATTTAATGCTGACAAATCCTGTTGTGAATTTTTTTCCTCATAAATCTACAGGATAGTTATAGCTTTCGGTTATATTGCTGTAGTGCGTAAACACACACACAAAAAACAAAAAACATGCTAAGTTTGCCTCTCTGGCAGAATTTAGAATAAAGACAACCAAAAGTGTGAATTGAGCAATCACGCGGAACTATGATTGGAATCCATTTACTATCCGATTAAATTACGCTATTGTTTCGTTTTTATTATTATAAAGGCAATAGATACTTTTTTTTTTTGTCCACGATGCCAAGATTAATAATATAAAGGCAGTACATGTTGAAAAAAAAAATAATAAGAAAATTAATACTTTTTACGCATCGTTGAAATAGTTCGTTAAGTGATGTTGACGATAGTTCGTTTGAGTTTACATAGTAGCCCTGATTATACAATTGGTCATGTGATGATGACGCTAAACTTTGTACTTACTCCAATAAAAGCTAGAAAAATAGTGTACTATTCTTTATATATGTAAAAACGAAAAAACGGTTCCTTTTCCTACTTGATTTTTTCTTTACTAACAAATGGAGAATATCGTTCGGCATCATTACAAAGAGATCAACGAGTTCATTCGTAGTTCAAATCCTGATACTGGGAAAATACTGAGACCTGAAATCGTAATGAAAGCAATCATTAATAAAATAAAGTGAAACTATACTCTAAGTCTGCTAACTATATGGACTGGTTTCGATCTGAACACATTCCTATGCTGATTAATTAGGCTCGACTATTTTCAATTTACCATGCTAGAGGATGAATACATAAGCTGCGCAGGAATGCACTCAGATCAAAATCTACTAGTATAGTATAGTACAGTACTAGAGTATAGTACTACTAGTATAGTACTATTTTGAACTGAAACCAGATATTTTGTAATTTAAGAAGACTAAAGTTCGATATGAAATAAGAATTTTGAGGAAAATACTGAAAACGTTAAACAAGTCATAACGTATGTTACCCTTTTATACACATTCATTTATAACCCTTCCTGATTGATTCGAAACCATATTAATCAAATGTATTTTTATAAATTATAAAAATTACTATCTAAAATAATGAAATGATTGGGTAGCTTCGTGCACAACGAATGTTTCCATAGCAACAAGCAACAATGGAAGTTGGCTACCTGACCTGCCATTGGCTCTGACGCACCACATGACAAAGGCGCTTAAATTCTTGCAATTTTTTTTCGGTTTGTGGTAGGTACACAAACGATGTCATTGCACAAAACTACTATTACTGAATGATGAACATACATACACGCACTTGAGAGATAAAAGTCATACAAACTCAAGAAATCATGCCCGTTGAATGCTGGGCTTTTACTAGTAAATTATAATAATGTAGAATCTTTAACTACTATGTAACTACCAGATAGTAAGTATTGTAATGCCATCTATGAGTGAAATATTTTCTATGGAAAAACAAACTACATCTAGTGAAGTAAGATATCACACTAAAGCTCAGCCAATGACAATAAGTGTAGTACTGAATAAATGTAGCAATGGCTATAAATAACTATTGCACTGCTGAAGCAAACGCTAATAAATAGTGCTTTTTTAGCCAATGGCTATTGAGGTAACATAATGCATTCATAACATGGTAATGCAACATAAACTGACCAGTTGTTTTCTGTCCTGTGTAAAAATAAAAAAAAAATGTAATAAATAAATTATCTAAACATTGAAAGTGCGATTCTTAACTCAAGCATCTGTCCAAGGCTTATTTCTTTGGTCTGCCTCTTGGGTGAAGTGAGAAGTTGGTTGGAATAACAGCGATTCAAAAAAAAAGAGGTAGTTTTGAGAAAAAGGGCAAAAACTTCTGACACCTTCAAATTTAAGATTAAAAAAAAAGTCCTCACAACTGTATATTTATTAACAAGTTTAGCAATAAAATCTGTTAACTTTAGTTGACAGGTCTCAAGTGATGGGCTATGTTGAAAATGCAATTCCGTCGTTATTCCAAATTGTCAGGCTAATTTAAAAATGCAATTCCGTTGTTATTCCAAATCATCGTGCTAATTTATAAATGCATTTACGCTGTTTTTCCAAAAATCATTATCTCTTCCATTGTTTTGAAAGAGAAACAAGTAAATAAAACGAGTTAGTGAAGTGACAAAAAGACTGAAATCACCAAAAAAAAATTCGGATTTACAAGTCATGTTCCATATTCTTGCTCTAAAAAGTCCAAAAGTGCAAATTATAGGCAACCCAATGTCTTAATGCTATCGACCGGTCTAAAACGATTCTTCGATATACATGCATTTTAAGGAATAACGACATAAATAAATTTACGCACTTTTTCCATCTAACTCCTAAAGTGTATGCCAATGACTTGTCAAACCAGAGATCATCAGCATGATTTAGCTGCATTATCTCCTAAAAATTCTGAGAAATTAAATGAAAAACAAATTCTATAACAATCACACATTTTTTTGCGAACAAAAATGGAGCGATCGTTCAGTCGATATTACTTTTCACAAACAATGTGAAAAAAAAATTCGTAAGAATCGAATTCTTTCACCATTTAGTTAATTTAATACATTTCGTCGTAAAAGTTAAGAGAGAAAACAAACCGTTCAGTT
>JAQIWH010007477.1:0-11398 GCA_034695005.1 Cryptops parisi
GTTAATTGTTTGTATGTATGATTCATGAATGTTTTTGGTCACTTTGACTGTATAAAATAAAATAAATAAATAAATAAATAATTAAACATAAAAATTGTTTATTAAAAAAAAGGTGCGTTTTGGCATTTTCGAACTGACAAACTAATGTATAACTTAATGGAAAACTAATTTAAAACTTTGTGTCGCCTTCCGAATTAATACAAATAATTAAAACAATCATGAATTTGTTCAAAACTTATTTGCATAGAATTAAGTAAATTACAAATGAGTTATGTTTGTAATTTTTAATAATTTTTATAACTTATAATTTTTATAATAAATTTTAATAAATTTTGTATGTTTTTAATATTCCCATTAACTTAACTAAATTGTCACAACGTTGACATTCTCACAATACATTTTTACAATGGTATGTTATCCCGTATTTTATACGTAAAATTCCATTTCAATGTGTTAAACAAAAGTGTTTAAACACTTACATACATTTTTAAAAAGCATAACAAGTTTAGCTTACAGTTAAGTTGAAGACTGGCGCAAATCATACAAATGTCGATATATATATATATATATATAATGTTTTTTTGTGTGAAAAATAAACGTTACAGACTATATAATTTTTTTGACATGTCTTGTGATTATTCTGTCCATAAGTCGATTTAACTTTCAACGTTCGTCAAAAACTTAATGACCTTTTATAAAAATTTTACACGAAATTGATTATTCGATGTACACGCCCATAAGCCTCGATACAACTTCCTTTCTACATTCATGTACTGAATAAAAAATTAAACAATGTAATTTTTATTTTCATTTATATCGGCAATACCACACCAATACAAGCATCAGTTTTAAGTTAAAATACATATCAAAAAAATACATAGGTGATAACGACGTCGACGTACAAAACGTTTTCTTATTTGAAATAAAATGTTCGAGTTTTTGGTAAACAAACACATGTTGGCTCGTTAGACAAAATAATCATACGACTGGTGAAAAACATGGAGGAGGAAACAATTTGGTGAATTAAGCAAATTCCGACAATCAAAATGGTTTCAGATCGACTTCATGTTCGGTTGGAATTCAATTTGAATCCGCTAATATGGTTATCGATCAAGTGGCTTGCACGCAATACGGCCCCTCGACTATTTTCCTTGGAGACGCAAAGTCAGTTGGGCAAGTTGCCAAAAGTTAAGGAAAAAGTCGTCAAAATGTCACCAAACGGACATGGCGTTGATGGACTGACCATCCGACAAATTTAGCACAGACCGATGCTGAAGATGATTTTTTTTTAATACAAACTGGAAGCGTCAACTCTCAACGACGACGGTAAAATCGATATATAGAAAACTTTCACCAATTTTTAAAAAAACACGAAAAATACATCAAGTTTGCTTCCAAAAAGTGAAAATTTGTAGAATAATCATATCCAACTAATCGTTTTCGCATTAACCTTTTAACACTTAATGTGTCAACTATTGTTGATTAGTAACCTAACTTGTTAGAAAAAGACGTGTAAACTATGTCAATACTGTAGAGATGAAAAACACATAAAACATCGTTGTCGTGTGAATCTATCTCAATGAGAAAAGTCCCCAATGTCGCCAGTCAACAAATTAAACCAAATTTTCTTGTCAAATGAACCGTGATAAATTGGAATTATTTCTTCCACTTTGACATACTCAACTTGTCCGATTGTTTGAAACGTGGGATTTATTTCTTAATTGCTGTTTGTTTTTTTCAGTTCGACGCCTCTACAATTTGGCTACTGACCAATCCAAATTCTCTTATCTAATTGGCAACAATTTCATTTAAACTAACGATGCCATTGGCCAAAGTTCAACTGTGGCTAATACATTTGCCAACATTTATTTTTTATAACGAGCGTCACTTGTAAAGATATACACGTCTAGTATATGACTGAAAACTAATTAAACTACAGTTAGTCCTTAATTTACGCGAGGATTACGAAAGCGTTAAACAAATAAAAAAAATCGCACATATCGAAATTTCAATATTTTGGTACATCTTCACCGTTTAGTTATTTATTTATTTTATTTATTTTAAATTTATCGGTCACATAGAATCACAAAAATACAACAAAAAAGGAATTGTGTATAAAATCAGGTTAAAAAAATACAAAGATATACAATATAAAATACAATTTATAAGGAGCAAATTAATAAATCAATATGAAAGAATAACAAAATGATGATACACAGAAAATAAATAAGGTGACTCGCATCTAATGGCACGTATATCAACACATTTTGATAAATTTATTTTGCATAATAAGAAAATTTATTATTGCATATAACAAGCGAAACATAATTTTATCGCACATTAGCAAAACGAACTTGCATTAATTGAGGACTCCCGATATGCGATTTACCTATTTATTACAAAAAAAGTTTTTCCTAAATGCTCGCAGTGAGATAGAAAATTTCGTTATTATACAATTTTGAGCGGAACTGCACAAGTGACAAGAAACATGGTAGTCTATCACTTTATGATAATTTTGTCCGTTTAAATTTTAAATTTTGTGGATTTAGAGCTGAACGTAACCCTCGCACAATCGAACGTCCTGTATAATTTTTTAAACAAGTTTTCTGTTTATATTCAACACAATAAATTTTAACTATTTTTTTGTTTTCTTGTGTTTTGTTTGTATATCGTTGTTTATTTTATGTTAATCTTTTTTGGTTGCAATAATGAACCAACAATTAGTTGCAATAAACGATTAATTTCTAATTAATCATTTTTAACAAAATGCTTGAAATGACCAATTAAAAATTTTATACATTCGCTTTCCTTTATTTCAAATTATACATCCATATACCCCATAATTCGTACTTCCAAACAATTTAAAATAGTTCCTACGTCCGATATACCTAACCATTACAGTTTTCGATTTCCGTATATCCCATTCTTGATATGGAATGAGCATCTATTTCATATCAGAAAATAGCTTAAACGTGCCCAAATGATAGTTGTAGCTATTTATGTATACGCTTTAAGAAATTGTTATTTAAGCATGTAATATATTCAAATAAGTACTAGTAGTTTTTGGGGGTAATTATACTTTTTTTAACCTTTTTAATTTATTGATTCAGTGATCAATTTGTTATTATTATTGTTAATTTGTTATTTTTATTTGTTTACTGTTGTGTCTCTATAGGACAAAAAAAAATAAATAAAATATTAATTAATATTAATAATTAACCAGATCTGTGATCGTGTATGTTGAACATTTTTTGTTTTCACTAGACCTCATGTTGCTTATGGTTATCCCTAAAATGACCATAACAACGTGAGGCAAAGATAAGCAACAAAGGTGGAATTAAATGAAACTGTCAAATTCAAAGCCATAAAAATGATTCTGAAATTTAACAGTTCACGACAATGAACTGCATGATAGAGAACAGCTCATTACACTACATACAGTATATAGTTTTTATAGGTTTGGGTACGTTTTTATATACCAAGGAATGTTGCGAAACAACAGGGTTCAATTTTCGACTTTCCGTGGTTACCACACCAACCACGGGGCTTATTTTTTGTTAATCAATTAGAAACTCGCATAAATCAAAGAATGAGAAACTGGCATAAATTGAACTCCCCCCCCAAAAAAAAGTTATATGTGCGAGTTAAACCTATTTCGCACATATCGAGGAGTTCTTGTATTTGTCTAACTACTGTCTTAAACACACATTTGAACTTTCATTTAACTCTCATCAACACGAAAATAGTTGCCGCTGTCATGACAACACTTGCGTCAAAACTATCATCGTGTAAACGCGCTTTTATACACACACCCACACCGAAAAAATTACACACACATACTCTAGTAAGCCTAGATTATTGGAACAATTTTCATTTTGGCCGAAAGGAGTGGACCTTCTATACCTAAGAGTGGACCTAGTATAGTACTTCCAACACATCCTCAAACAAACAATCTCATCCACTTCACGTGCCATGGGGGCACCCTTTTCTGAGTAAACGAGCGACTCTACGGTGTGCACCCAGGTGCGTAAAAGCAGGTTAATGACGACGTAATTCTCTTCGGGTCACCTTAAAACAGAAACCTTTCCTGTTTCTCTCCTCATTACCCCCTCGAATGGACGTAATACTTTTCCTCTTCTTTCTATTATGATGACCAACACGAGAAGAAAAAGGGAAAAAACAAAGGAAAAGAAAACACAAAGCTTAAGACGTTGTGTTTACCATATGACCGGCCATCTGTTGATGCGAGCTTAAAAGCCTTCCTTGTTTACACAATTCATCGCCCGGCTTTCCCTCCCCCCTTTTATATTCTACCGAAATGACGTTAGCGACACCTTGACGACAACATCACTATACCACACACGTAGAATATTATCTCCTCAAAGTCTTAAGCTGCCGTTTGCAATGGATTAATGCAGTTATACCACTTTTGTTCACTCGAATTTCTCCAAAACACTATAACTTTTCTCCCAGGTTTCCACAAAGGACATAAAAAAAAACAACAACCCCATCATCATCTCGAATGTTCTCAACTTCCTAATCTCGGAAACGAGATTGTTGTTGTTATCCATCTCTACTTTGTGCAAAGTTAAGCAGTGAAGACCTAGTAAGACTTTTGTAAATGGAGTTAGACATCCTAGCATCGTGTCGGTTTTTTTTTCGCTCTTGGTAATCCTGTTTATCGCTACCAACTCGTTTTAAAAGTCATTCGATACCCTCTTTTATAAATGGGTGCAATGCAATTAGCTAACCATTTAAAACTTTGAGCTTAATTGAATGGAAAACGAAGCGTAACGTAAGTAAAAGCGTTGTTATAAAAATGGTTCCTGCGTCAACAGCCTTTTAACCACGCTGTTGACGCAATCGTTTTTTGTAGGTGTGCGGGTGTCAATTAACTTTTCCTTGACATAATCAAATTAAGCATGAAAGAAAACTTGTTTTTTTTTAAATTTTTTTATGCATTAGTAGAGGTAAGTACATAATGTGAAATGAGTATAAGTAAGGATGTTTCACAGAGCGATGGTCCACGGAGTATTTAGTGACAAGGATGTTTTCTGAAATAAATATCCTGTATTATAAACACGGTGGATTATTTTGAGCGCACCAATAAAGCTCCTAAACCGTTGGACCGATTGCAACCAAATTTCACAGGGTTACTCCCCTATGTCCTGGGGTGTCTATGTTTAGGCTTTTAACCCCCCCATGTTCAACCCCAATTGGGGGGGAGGGGGTGCAACATTAAATGTGTTGCTAAACAACACATTTAGCAACTTGATAGAAAGGCTATTTTAAGCTTGCTCTTGTGGTCCATTGGCTAGCATAGGTACGTCTCAACCTGAAGGTTGCCACTTCGAATCCCGATAATAAACCTTTTTTTTTTTAGTATTTCGATAATTTCATGTTCAAAGCACGGGCTCACGGCTAGTTAATATTTTATTTTGGTCCCCTTTTCAGTACTGTTTGTTTCACGTCATATTTGTGAGATTTTGATTGTTCGAGATTCCAATCGTGCGAGATTATGATTTCCAGAATTTCGATTTTTGAAATTATAATTTTTGGACTTATGATTCACATCTCACTTATACAATATTATACAGTATATGTGTTTCGTCAAAATTTATGTGTTTCGTCAAAATTCAATGAGTTGAAACTTAATTTTATTAGTCAAAACCTGATTAGTTTTAAGTTAAAATTTCTAACTACGATGGTCAAGTTAGTTAATGCGGCCGAAAATCGCCAAAATCTTAAATTGCAGGTTCTAAAATCTCAGTTAATTCTAGTTTTGACTAGTCGAAATCGGGACATAACTGAACCCGGGTTTCAGATAAACGCAACATACATTCTATCTCTAATTATGAAAGACTAGAACACTCCTCCTCACCAGTTATGGAAGCGCCACCAGTGTGTAAACATACCAAAATCGATACTCTAACTGGAATAAATATTGCGAAACAATATAAGTTAAAACAATAAACTGTAACAAATTTTGCAAAGCAACATAAATTAAAAAATAAATTGCGTAATGAAAACAAAAATTTTCCCGTTATTATTGAGGGGCTATTTACTAGTATGCTATAAATATAAAATATAATATTATGCACAGGGTGAGTCCTGGAAATGCCTATGCAAATTTTTGAAGTAACTGTCTTCATTTTCTAGGTACACGTCGTATGTGATTTAATACACATATACGGTATTTCAAAAAAATTTTTACACTTAGGCAAGGCAATAACTAAGTAACGATTGATAATATAGTCATATTTAGCAATGTATGTGATATAATTACTACTTAGTTTGTATAGTTTTAAACACATAAAACTTGATAAAAATATCTGATTTTTTTCAGTTTTAGTTTAAGTAAGGTTATCTGTTCATTCTCTGTTTATTGTTTGTTTGCAATCTTTCCAATATATTTTGAGTATATTTCATTAAAATTTTTAAAAAACAAACATACACACGTAAATTAATAAATTACTTTAAAATTTAAAAACTAATGACGGCTCTTCAATATTTACATTTTCTTTTTAAAGTCAGTCAACTTTATACACTTTTCATTCTGCAGTAACGCAATTGAACCTTTTTTTATACGTAAAGACAGAATAGCAAAGTTTTAGGAGTTTTGTCAAAAAAAAAAATTCTGAACCGTTTCAACTTATTTCAACGACCATTTTTTTTTTATTCCATACAAACTGTGCAAAACTCGATAAAAGAACAATTTGGAATCCAGCTGAATTCGTTATTACCAACATATAAAAAACTCCCACATTTCTACGTTTAAAGTCGCTCACAAGTTGAAATATATATATTTTTTCTTTCTTAACAGATCACAAATACTACAAAAAAATAAAATAAAAAATAAAATAAAATAACTTATATAAAAAAATTCAAAAAATTCGTATATAAAAAAATCTTTTCCACAAAAATTCACGAGTTTAGAAAACAATAGTATTTATATTACAAAAAAAATGACACTTTTGCTTTAAAAATCAGCTCCTTTAATAAGAAAGTTACGAACGTACGGTTAGTGAGAACTAAAGTTAGGAAAAAAATAAAAACTTGGTATATATAAAAATAAAATAAAAATAAACCAAACTAACAAATAAACAACGGGGAAAGTGAGGAGAAAAAACTTTTTTTTGTAGTAATTTCCGAATGACTTCTCGCACACGTTGCCTTTATCAAAAGTGAACCTTTTCGCTTCCATAAAGCCTTTAACCTAGGGCACCCGTGTACAGTATATTGAAGGCAAAGCTGTAAATCAGTGAAATGTCACTGAAGAAAGGGGACCATTTTTTTTCTTTTATTATATTTTTTATAGTACTATTACTACTATACGTGTGTGGACGTCAATGGATATAGAGAGAAAGGGGGGGGGATAAGAACAAGATAATTCACCTTCCGAGATTTACGACAATGGCTTTCTTGCAACAAATTCCAGAGAAAACGTGATCTTAACTTTTCGTCTTAAATGAAGATAAATAAAAAAAAAGTATTTTATATTTTTTTTGTTTTTTTTTTAAAAATGAAACTAGATTGAAGAAAAATTCGTTTTTCAACCGATTTAATGATATTTTTTTTCGTGTTTTCTTTTCAAGATTAGCGAGTCGTATAATTAAGCTTTTAAAGCTGTTTTTTTTATATATCCATATGAAGTGACATTGGGTGTTAAGTTTGTAATCAAGTTTTGTACAATGTGTTTCGTTCTGCTGGAGTAATTTTTTTGTAACTATAAATTGCTTTGCAAGCCAATTACAATTTCTTTTTATACTGTTTATATTAGCTTCAATTGTGAGTTTGTGAGTGTGCGAGCTGGGAATTAATCGTATAACTGCTATTTGCACTCGTTTATGAAAATATTCTGTATAGTCTAATAATGTACCAAAAACGCATAAAACGAAAGCAGCATAAGTCCAATGTAAAAACAAAATTGGACATATAGATACCGGTAAATAAATAAATTACCCTAAAAGGTAATTATTGTACTCAACTGAATCTCAAATAAATCAAATATTGAATTACTTAACGATCGCATAAATTTAAATTCGCATAAATCGAAAAATGCAAAATTAAAAATAAAATAATTCATAAATTGAATATCGAATTACTCGACGATCGCATAAAATTTTAATTCACATAAATCGTAACATGCAGATATCAAAATATATTTTTTTTGCATTATGTCTACACATGTCTACATGTCTACACATCTACACGCAGTATATCTGTACGACAGTATATAAACAGTATGCTTTAAAAGTATTTTTAATGTACTTGTTTCGTAACTATAAATTCAAATTTAATTTTGTTTCTGGTAGAAAGTTTGAACTCAAAATCAAAGCTTCCGGTGTATCAAAACGGCTTAATTTTATAGTGAACATTCTATGAATGTGCCTTTAACCTATGTTTTGTATAACATATAGTATGAAAACCCAGCATTTTTTCAAATTCACTTACATAGTTGTAATCACAAAATCAATACTTTAAACTGTTTTTTAACTGTTTTTTAACTGTTTTTACTTTAAACTGTTTTACACCATACTCAATGTTTTTAACCTTTTGTATTGTCAGTGTTTTTTTACCTAAGTGGATACTCATCAATAAATAAAATAAATAAACTTGCTAACGTACTAATATTAACAATATATTATTCTTTCATTTTGTGATAGTGACGTCACGTATTCATCCAACAATCAATATATACAGTATGTGTGTAATGCACATGAATATACGTATTTATATATAAAATATCATTTTTCGATGAAGACGCGATGAAGTTGAAAAAAACGCGTTTTTTTGATGCGTGTGGAAATTAAATGCAATAAATTTTCCTTTTTTTATTTATTTTTTTTTAAAAATATTCTTATCGCATTTCTGCACCAAACAGCTGAAAATGTTCTTAATACGGAAACAAATGAACAGTCGGCACATTGATAACATAAATTATTTAATGCAAAGAGTAGAAAAAAATCGATATTTGCCAGAGACACAAAGGAAGAAAAAAAGTAACAGCTTATTTAAATTGCTTAAAAAGTAATAAATTTTTCATAATTAAAAAAGTACGCAGCAAATAAGGATGGTTTTATGTTCTCAAATATAGGAATTAAATAAACCTCAAAAACGACTTTTAATAACTACTTGATCTAATGATTACATTTTGCGAAATTTTAAAATTTGTCAAACTTTTGCAGAAAATTACCCTCAAAGAAAAATAACTGTCGTTCAAGTCATCTAGCTAAGTTCAACAGAGTACACAAGGATATTAATTAAGCTATAACCCTTAAGTTTTCATTTTATAATTATATTAGCTTTAAATTGTACATATTTGAATTTAAGAAACACTCGCATACTAATGAACTTAATTTGTTAATAAAAATGTTAAGTTTAAAATAAAGTTCAAGAAAGTAGGTGTCATAATTAAAATAGTGCAAAAACAAATTGTCATCTTATACAAGAGTAACAATATTTTAGCTAAAGCAGTATTGAAATAAAACAAAACTTAAACAAAATTTGAGTTTTGTTTGATAACAAAACTCTAGGATAAAGTTGTTAATGGATATTAATGTACTAATAATATAAGTGTTTATTAATTAATATTTTATTTTGTTTAACGCTTTACATCTACATTGGTGGTTCTTGACCGGATGACGAATAAGGACCATTAATTTTATTGTAAATTATGAATAAAAAATAAAATACGAACGTTCACTTACATTACAAAAAATGTTACAGTAACCTATTCTATGGAGAGTAAACTTGCAATTTTATTCCGCTAGAAAGTATTCTGATATGAACAATTAATTTACCTTAAATTAAGTAATCAACTAGCTAATTCGCAAGTAAATCGTATTTAAAGTATGCCTTGCCTAATGTTACGTTGGAAGCTTCAAAAAGCTGTAGCCAAGCGCACTGTGGTATATATGATGAAAAGCTTGAAAAAGCTGTAGCTAATCGATGAGTTATGCTAAAAAGCTTAAAACAAGATGTTGCTAAGCGCTGTGCTCAACAGGAAAGTGGTACAAAGCTGTAGCTATCCGCTGTTTTATGCTGGAAAGCCATAAAAAGCTGTAGCCATGCTCTGTTATGCTGAAAAGCTTGAAAAAGCTGTAACTGAGCGCTGTGTTATGCTAGAAAGCCATAAACTGCTGTGGCCATGCTCTGTTATGCTGGAAAGCTTGAAAGAGCTGTAGCTAAACGCTGGGTTCAGCAGGAAAGCAGTACGATGCTATAACTAAGCGTTATGCTATACAGGTAAACTTTTAAAGTTGTTATTGCTCAACTTGCAAATTTCCACTTCAACTCGTATGTGGTAAAGTTACTTTAAGGTCAAGAAACAATGCATCTTACACTTTAATTAAGTGTAAAACGCTTGTTTTATTGTTTTATTTTTACTTTTTGATAAATTTTAAAATTTTTTTTGGTTTGCTTACCTGAGTTAATCCTGATAGTTATGGTAGAGAGTTGTTAAATTTACTTTAATTGAGTACAAAAAATGACTCATCGTATATTTGAATGCTAACACCTTTATAAAATAAACGTAACATTCAACTAAATTTAACAAATATCCTATAAACAGATGTCAATTACAAAAATAAAATAAAAGAAAATAAGTGTCAAAAGTAGGGAAAATTTAATGGAAGAGGAAAAAATAGTAAAAGTTAGTAAATGGAAGTCATATTTCACGTCTTGATATTTTTCTTTATTTTTTTTCAAGTTCAACGACGTTTAACCTTTTACAATAGCAGATTTTTCTTTTTCGTGGATCGTTAACAACCGATAATATCGGAACAAAATGTCTTTTCTTTTATCCCAGAAAAACGTAGGCAGGTGGCGCCCAAAGCATGAAAAAAAAACCACATAGAGCCCCAAACAACAAAACGAGATAGAAAAGGTTAACGATTTAGCAACAAATAACCAACGAAAATCCTTCTTAAAAAACAACAACAAAAAAGAAACAACAAAGCTTGTAACCTTTAAACTGAAACAGAAATATATCACAAGTCGAAAAATCTTCGCACGGTAAACCCTTAACGTCTTAACGTTTACCAGTTTGCTTATTCGCAATGAAACAATGAACGGCTCGGGGCAGCCATCTCCACTTTTTAAAATGTTTACAGTATTAACAAAAAACTCTTTTGAACAGTAAAATATGTCAAATGTTTCAAATAAATTATTTAGATATGTACAGATAACTTTGATAATACATTTTGGTCAAAACTATTTTACTGGTAATATATTTATATAAATATTTACCTAAAGCTTGAGACGTAACCCGATTCTATCGATGTAGCGTAACCCCCTCGATTTTCAACAGTGACCCACCTATTTGGCATAAGTTTGTGTTAGCGTTTCGATGGTAATGCTATCGATGCATGCTATCGATACCACATGGAATGTTTAC
>JAQIWH010007478.1:0-11396 GCA_034695005.1 Cryptops parisi
GAGAATCCGGTGGATCATTAGTCCAAGTTTCAACAAAAGCAAATAAATCAAGAGAACCTATTAAATCATTAAAAATTAACCTTATCTGATCAACCTTGGGTTGTAGACTGTGACAATTTAAACACTATATTATATCAGCATTGCCATAAAATTGTATTTGCATTGTTTTCATTTATTATTAGGTATGTTTGTTCACAGTACTGTATAGAAAAAGAAGAAAACAGCATAATTACATGCAATAAGTAGTGTTTGGTGGTATACGGCACTTTCGCAGAAGGTCTTTTCGCAATGGAACTTTGGCAACTGGAACTTTGGCAACTTGAATTTTTGCAACTGGGAATTCTCGCAACTTAGGTTAGGTTAGGTTGGGAATTCAGTTGCAAGAATTCCCAGTTGTAAAAATTCAAGTTGCCAAAGTTTCGTTGCGAAAAGGCCTTCTGCGAAAGTGCCGTGAACCTGAACTACTATCCACGGTTTTATGTATTCGCTAATTGACTTGAAACTTATCTCCGCGGATACAGGAGTTTTGGGCTTCATGGTGGCCTGGTGGTCAGAGCGTTCACCTCTGGCGGAAGTGGCCCAGGTTCGCCTCCCACTTGTGAAATGTGGATTCAGTTCGGGGGCAGGTTTTCTTGGGGTTCTCCTGTTTTCTTCTGAATCGTAAAATTCATGGGCCCAGGGTAAAATTATATGATTTTTCATGTCATTATTTCCTCCTAAAAAACACTGTTTAACAACTGTTGTTTACATGTAATTTATATTGTAGAAATTATTTAAATTATACTAGTTTATAAATAAATATGCCATTTTATGTAAACATTCATGACTTGAGGGGCTTGAACATTCATATTCCACTTTGATTTTCACAGATGTCGATCAAGCTGTTTTTCAACGAAAATTGATTTCCACACTGAAAACACGTGCAGATTATCCAGAGGTAAGGAATTTTACCACTATTGTATGATTAATGGAAGTTGCTTAGCACGAGCAACTTATGTAAGACTCTTTGCTTAACTTCAAACTCATTTTTCGATTGATAGTAACTGATAAGATATCTACTATGAAATATTTATAATTTTAAAAAAGCAATTGTCAGTTTTAGTCTTGCTTAATTGATGCACGGATGTATTTTTCATGGTCACGACGTTCAGAGGGTTGTTCTGGGTTTTATTGTTTTTTCTCATATGGTTTTCGGATGGTCTGAATGATAGTTCTGAATATACCATGTAGAGGTTATTCAATTATTTTTCGTTTTCAACAACACGATGGGAAATTTTAATGAATAAAATTATCACTTAAAGGTTCTTCTGATACGAGTTGGTCATCAAAAGCCAATGCAAGAAAGACGCAATTTTTACAATTATCTGGAGTAAAAAAAAAGTATTGGGAACGATTGTAAATTATGTGTCAAACCCGGAAGCTGTATCGAATGCAACAAGTTTACTGTTGCAAATTAATCATAGGTTTATCTGTATGCTTTCTGTGTGACATAAAATTTTACAATGCATTGATCGAACAAATGTAGCTTACAACGAAAATATATATCGATAGACAAGGCAACAAAATTAATTGATGGACTACGTGACCATGTACAAGGACTAAGAGAAATTGGATTTGAACAAACGTTTCTGGATGCAAAACAGTTGGCTGAAACAATGGATATAGATATTGGATCAGGATTTTCTAATTTAACGAAGAGAAAAGTTAGGGAGATAAATTATTTGAAATGCAAATTTACATTGATTTGGACACCATTGTCTCAAATTGATTGGCGTTATGAGGAAATGAAACTGTCTTTACTATTTTTCTTTTCTGTTTGGCTCGGCTTTAGAAATCGGCTGCAGATTTTGCTATTAAGTATAGCAAAGACTTAATTATGTACGACGTACATTAATTATGATGACATAATCAATGAATTTGCTGAAATGAAAGCCAGAAAAGTTTCATTAAAATAAGTATTTCATTTGTAACCATTAATTTTAACTGTAGTGATATAATGCTATGTATCTCATATATACTGTATATATTTAATACATCTTTTTAAATTTTGAATTATCTCAATGAATTTTGAATGTCAGAGTATTTGAGATAATATATAACTAATGTATATTAATAACACTTTATTATTTTGTGAAAAGAGTAAAATACAACCAACACCTTATTTTGTATTTAGATATATACAGTATATATCATGTGTAATGTTGAGTTAATAAGGTTCAAAGATGTTCACCAATTATTTTATTTTCGGTCTCTTCGGATTGCTTCAATTAAAAATAATAAGTTTTATTTATTGATTATCTATAAATACGTGTACATGTAAATGATCTTGTATATATCTTGTAAATTTGTTTATAAACAATTTTTATATCGTATTTGTTGTGCTATTATTTTTTTTCCGAAAACAAATTAGGGGCCCAAAAAGTATACTTTGCACAGGGCACCCGAAAAGCTAGATCCAGCTCTGAGCCAGGGTGTTTCATATCTTAACTACCGGTACAGGACTTATTTCAATGAAATTGGCTGGATTCCACAAACAAATTTTATTATAATTTTTCGAAATAGCAGTGCATTCAAAGACTGATCGGATAACTTTTATCTTATTTTAGTACAAAATTATTTGTACTTTGTGCACTCACTGTCCGTAAATGTAGGTTTGATTGAGGTAAGTTGATAACTGGTAGCCAATACCAAATAAAAAAGAAGTTTTGTTATTCAACATTTTTTGTGAAATACTAGTTTTTGGTATTGGTATATACTGGTAGGGCGAGAAACCCTGTTATCAATTGTTGGTGGATTCCTTTATCACAAGCCCATCACAGGTTCATTGCAGTAATCATATGACGAAGTGGTTTTTCTTGAATTCAGCTTATTTCATTGAAATAAATAGTTGTGATTGGGACATCTGGTATAGAGGATGTTTCAGAGTTCCTATTACAAACTTCTACGACATGTAGGGGAACCAAAAGAAACAACTTTTTCCCATGCGGAAATTTTCTGGAACCAGGGCATCGCATGATACAGACGCCCGGAGTTGAATCTAAGGTAATCTCCACGCAATACACACGTGTGGGCGGGTAGAAAATCTTGCAATACCATCACATTACAGGCACCATTTTGGTTGTCTGTGTCACGTGACACAATTGATTTTTTTTAATGAGCTCATGCCCGGACATGCATGTTTTCCATGATGCAACTAGACCGCATTTGTGAGCAATCGTCAGGGTGTCGTAAGTTATGCAACAGCATCATACATACGTGTCATGTGTGTTGTGGATGCAACCTGGTTGCATACACATAAGGTGATACATGATTCTAATGTACCGTACGTGGTTGCATACAAGATTCTAATGTACAGCGAAGCTCACGATAACGGAAGAGCTGCTCAACAGCTTTACAGATAGAGGGAGTGGTTTCCAAATCGTTTTGATGATCGCTCACCACTGTCACCTGGCTGCATCATGGAAAACATGCATGTCCAGACATGAGCTCGTTAAGAAAAGTTTCGGAAAAAAATTGTGTCATGAGACACAAATGACCTAATACTGCCTGTATTGTGGTATGATTGCAAGGTTTGTTATCCGCTCCCACATGTGTTTATTGTGTGAAGCTCATCTTAGACAAAATTCGGGGTGTCTGTATATCTCATATACATGTATATGTAAGATTGATGAACTCGATATTGTTGGGTTTTTTTTTTTGTGTGTAAAAATAGTAATAATATTTTGGGGGTCAGATTCTTTGTTACAAAACAACAATATGTGATTGTTTCCGAAAAAGTTATTCCTTTTGGACACCCCTACATACCCTAGAAGTTTGTAATAGGAACTCTGAAACATCCTGTATACTGTTTAATCTTGAATCTATGGCCAGTCGGTGACCTCGTAAAAAAACCAAGTACCTGATATATAGTCTGACTTTTGAGTAGTCCGAATTATAATACCGTAAATATATGAGTCGTCTGAAGCCAAAGGGTGCTAACCAACACTTCTCATATTTTGAGGAAATTGAGAAAATAGAGTCATATCTGTAAGCTATTTTTTGCCTGACATGACTTTTGAAACAATGAATGTTAGTTCATTGTATGTAATGTTAAACCGATAATCACCAAATGACAAAAATTTGTAGTTAATTCCCTTTGGCTTCAGACGGCACATATATGAAATGACCAGTAAGTTTCAGCGATCCTCCATTTGTAGGTTAGTCTTGAATGAACTGCCTGAACTTTATTGGTCATCTAGTATTTAATATGTGCGATGATAAAATAAACTGATAACAGAGAAGTAAACTACATGTAGATCATTTCTTACAAAAACAACTTTCACTGACATACTGATTTTTCAGACAATTACAAAGTTTCTTGATGGTCTTCAAGAATACATCGAAGAGCCAGAAAGGTAAATTTTTTTTTGTGCTTTATTTATATCAGCTAAATGAGTAATTCATTAAATCATATAGATATATATTCATTTATTTTATTTTTTTTTTAGATTTTTATGCACATTAACAAGCACCCAGACATCAATTTTATGCGATAGGTACTCTCAATAATTCTGAACAATGATCAATAGCCAAATATTTCAAAAGTTCATATTGCGTGTTTAATTTCACAGTGCTCGGGGAAGATGTCAAGATTCACTTATTAAAATGCTGCTTGGAATTGATGAGATTCAAGTACGTGTTCATATATACGAGTGCATGCAGTTTTTAGTTAGATTTGTTTCAAGTTGATTATTTTGACATCTTATTTTAATTTCATTTATTTCCGTTTCTTTTTTATGGTTATTTGTTGAATTTTTATTCTTAATTGTTCATATCGTAGTCGGTTTTTGTTTTTATATTAATTCACTCGTTTCATTAATTTATTAGCCATTGCTAATGGATGTTCTTTTGGAGAAACTAGCGTTGTGTTCAAATGATGAGTAAGAAAGCTTTATTGTTTTAAAATTCACTGAGACACTAAAGATTACTACTATGTAAAAATTTGTTTAATTTAAACATAATGAAATGTATTTTAGACCAGTGATGAATGGTGATGTTGCAGTTAACATTGGTCAAATAATTGTCACGCAGTTTCGGTGGCTCGATCGCATTATAGACAGTCAGGTACGTCATTTCCAATCGTTTATTTGCTGTTATAAAATGTGCATTTTAGTAGACTTTCTTTACACAAATATTGGCAGAAATTTTGTAAAAAAGCGCTCGAAATTTTGGATGTTGCTAACGAAGAAACGCAGCGTGAAATAATCACATATTTACCCGAGATTGTTGAAGATCATAACCAAGCTGAAGTTGCAATAGCGTTAAGGTAAAAGAATTTATCAACATTGTAAATTCGTACTTTATGCGAATTTGAAATTTGTTTTTTTTGATATTGTGAACGGTTGACAGAATATTTTTTTTAATATTGTAGACCTATGTTTACGACTACATGTAGTTGGATATCTATTTAAATGTATTTATTTTGTTTTCAGTCAATTGGTACAAGATAAGACTGAGTTTACAACAGTAGCGTTGGAAGCTCTTTGCAATTTAAATATCACAGGAAAATCACTGAAAGATGTAAGTTTGAGTTGCATAGTTAAAATCAATCGCTCGGAAATTTATTTTCAAAAATCAAATGGTAAATACAGTGAACCGTCGATTAGCAAAATCATCATCGGGTAACCATTGAACCTTAAATTTTTTAAACTGCGGTATTTCTTGGGAATGCAAATCACCCCATGAATAACGAGGGTCACCGTATTGGTAAGCTTCACTTTTGAAACAGTAATAACATGTGATAATACTTTTTTCAGGTGCAATCGGAGATCTTGAAAACAGTCGCTGCTGTCGAACTGAATCATTTGCCAGTCGTCGTAAAGTTCATCTTGCAGACGGTTACATCTGAAAATGCATTTGAGGTATTGTTTCAGTACTCGCATATTAAGAATACATGTAAGTAGACTGGTCATATGATGGGCAAGTGTTAGCCGAGGTTTGCGATTACTATGAAATTCATACGTTATTTAACTTTTAGTTTCGTTTGTTGTGTATAAGCTTTTATGACAATATTTGAGATTGCCATTGTAAAATTGCTGAAATTAAAGTTATCATTTAATTTGGGAGTTTTGATGGGTCTTGATATGAATCTGGTAAAAAAAACTAACAACTTTTCACTGATGATAAATTACTTAGTTTATCAATGTTTTTGTTAGAAATTTCATTGAAAGCACTTCTTCTAGTGGATTTCAAAAAAAGATAATCAATCAAAATAATGTTGCTTTAAAAACTGCTAACTGTTGTATACATTTAAATATTTGTAAATAGGTTGTATCGGAATTGAGGGAAAATTTGGATTTCACTATTGCTCCGACCTGCAGGCCTTCAGCTTCCGCTAAAGTTCAAAAGGAAGAACGAGAGTAAGAGTTTTTTATGTTGGGGACAGTGTTCATTACTGAATTGTTTTTCATAGTGATATCGATAATTTATTTTTTTTTATAACTAGTAATAATGTCCATTATCTGAAGATGACATTGGAGAATATCAAGCTTTCGATGAAATTCCATAAAGTTGTATGCGATTCTTGGCTTAAGGTACGAGTTTGATTGGTTTCAATTCGATGAGTACGTTGTAATACCTTTTCGATTTGGCAAGCCCTGAAATATGTTTGCTCACTTTGATCGATATTACGTGATTTGCCAATTTGTTTGTTTTATACTGCAGAATATTGAAAACGCAAGTGAGCACAGAATAGTTGATGTTCTAGTGTTGCTGCTTTTGCTTCAGTTCAATTCCAAGAAAAAGAGTGTCGAAAGCATGTTTAAATCAAAGATTTGCAAGGGTTATTTTAGCCCAACGTTGCTTCGAGACATTTTTCAGAGCCATGCTGAGGTGAGTCGGTGCTTTTGCAGCATTCCTGTCGTTAGACGTTGACAGTAGAAGTGTCGTGAAATTACATTTTGTTAACGTAAAACGTTGATTCTAATTAAAAATTGAAACTACCACAGATTCTAAAAGAATATTTTTCGATGTTAATGGAACTAAATGAAGTTTTGTTGCACTCATCGAATCCTGCTGTGCTTCAATTCAGCGCTTGTTTGTATCAGATGTGTTTCAATACTTTCGAAAGTTATCACCAACAGGTAAGTCAATAAACATATACTAATAGAACTAGTGATAGTGTTAAATAGAATTTAAAAAATTAAAATTTTTCTTTTTGAAAGAGCAATGTTTGTACAGTGTGAAATGAATGTTTTTGTTTTTGTCATTTTTTGGTGAATTCAGGAAATTATATGTGCACTTGTAACTCATGTTGGTAGTCGACAATTTTTGGAAACGGAATCGGCGTTAAGCATCATTGAAGATCTGACGTCGCAGAATCCGAAACAAATGGCTGCCTTTTCTCTTATGATTAAGGTTCGGTTCAATTGACTTAGGTTTTGTTTTTGTTTTCTGTGGCCAATCGGTGGTTTGCAAATACATTTTGTTTTTTTGCAGAGTTTACTGGATTATTTGGAAAACTTTTCATTATCTCAAATTCGTAAAGTGTATTCAATCTTGGGAAGGCTGGCTTTCAACAGTAATTATCAAAGCAGTGGTGCCATGAAAGATGAAGTGCAAATAATAATACGCAAGCAATTATCTCACAATTTGCTGAAGTGAGTTAAAAATTAACATTAAGTTTGAAATTGAAAGATGGTATTCACTAAATAATGCCAACATGCAAAACAGATCGAAAATTGACCTGTAAAAACAGAAGTTATGGACAAAAGAAGAACAGTATGATGGAAGCAAACAGGGGCAGCTACAACAAACATAGCCTACCTGACAATGTATTAATGGATAAGCGATGAAAAAGTTGTGGGAACACTTATTAGACTGATGAATTAACACATACATTAGTTTAACAGATGTTTTACAATTTTTCCATGGCATTGCAGTTGCCCCTGATTTTGCTTCCCCATCATACCTTTTTTTTACGCCTGTAACTTTTGTTTCTAAATATCTAAAGGCTATTCTTAAAACACAGCTTTTAATGTGTTATACTTATATTTATGATAGATTCAAAAGGATGGGAGTAATTGGAGCATTGGTGTCGGTCAAATGTCTGGCTTGGAAAAGGTATAAATTGGAAAAACTACATTTTGAGCACATTTAGTAATGTTCATGAAAATATGTTTTTGTTATTTTCTCAATTTTTTTTTTTTTTTTTCGAGTAATGATAAAAACACCAATGGTCAATCGTCGACGCAACTTAAAGAAGCAATCGAATCTCTGGAATTGGTCGAGCGGAGTGTTCGTAGAACACCAGAAGCGTTGGCGTTATTTTACGATGAACTTTCCGACATCATGTTGACGAACGAAATTCATCCTGATGTTGAGGTACAGCCGTCTTTATTCAAATTTTTTACTTTGTTGTGCCTAAATATCAGTTGTTCTTGTTATTTATAATTATTAGAAATGGATCAACGAAATGGTGGTTAATAGCTTTCAAGAAGATTTTGTAAGCGATGTGGAAACGAATTCTACTTCTCAAAAGTAAATAAAATATAAATATAGATGCAGGAAATTCATAGTAATTTGTTGAAATATAGGTTTCTTCGAATTGGGTGTGCAATCGTAAAATTAATAGGAATATTATTTACTAATTGTTCAATGTAGGACAAGTCCTTGTCAAGAACTTCGATTCGGGCTTGATGAAGAGGACTGCGAAAACCAAATTTATATTAACTTGATGCCGCTGGTCAATGCCGAAGATAAACTAGGCGAGAGGTTAGTTGCAACTTTAAAATAATATTTTGGTGAAATTTTGATATTGAGATTATACAGGGTGTCGACCATGAGCGGTCAACATTTGGAACATATTAATTTGTTATATCAGGTTATACAAATGTGATGAATGGTGATATGGAATATGGCAGCAGATATGGAATTTTTAGTGCTTGTTCAGATGTGTTTGCGAAAATACTGTAATACGTTTCACTAATTATCTATTAATACTTTTTTCAGATGTGCAGCGCCCTTAACGCTTTCACCACATTTCCGTCTTCTGAGGATTTGCGAATATTTACAAAACAAAGGGAGCCTAGAAGGAATCGATGCATTATTGGGTAAATTTATAATGGCAATGGTTTATTTTGATTACAGTAAAACTTTGATTAACCGTCGGTTTTTGTTATCCGTCATGGTCTAAAATAAAATAATATGATGCCGGAAGTGACTAATCGTCTGTGGCGGAGGAGTTGAGCTTGCCACAAACCCACCACTAACCAGGATTTTGTTTTCAATTTCGTCTCAAGCCCACAGTGAAATCGCGTCGCTGTACATATGTATTAAGAGATTTCTGTTATCCGTGTATTCGAATATTTGTCACGGCCCTGGTCCGGACGGTGACGGTTAATCGAAATGTTACTGCACTCATAACTTGTTTGTAACAATTTTTTAAAATGCAACATAATTTTATTTCAGGTTGCCCCGTGTTTCTTTTCCATCCGAAAAATGCTGAAAAATTCAAGTTGTTAACCATCAAAGAAAAGAACTCAACTTGTACTGCACTTTTCTTTTGCTTGAATTGGTTTCATGAAGTAAGTTTGAGTCACAACTTCACCATGTGTTTATGCAACTTCACCATGTGTTATCTCGGACGGGAAGCATTTCCAGACCCATGTTTATAGGCTTTGTCTTGATGCGTAGCTTCTGTGGTTGAAATTTAATCACACCCTGTATAGTACGTTTTTTAAGTTTGAATTGATTTTTCGTTCTTTACAGCTTATAAATGGATTTTCGACACAAAGTGGTGATGAAGTTTACACCAAATGCATTCAGCGTGTGCAAAACATCATCTGCATCCATAAAATGCTTTCAGATCTGTTGCCACGTAATATTTTGATTCATTTTTGTTTTTGCAGTTTAATTTTGTATGAAAGGAATAAGCCTTAATTGTGGTTTTAGAAAATCCTGCTTTCGCACCTCCCATGGCGTTTTTTGATGGCGACGTCGTCGAACGTCCCGTTTCCAATGCTCCAAACAAAAAGAGAGGTCGTAAAAAGCAAACTAACAACAAAGCCAAGTGAGTTGTTGCATTTAACAGAATTTTTTGCACGTTAAGGAAGAATAGTTTTTATCACGTTCATGTTTGTCGAACTTTTCAACAGAAAACAAAAAGGCAGTCTATCTAATTCTTCGCAAACCGGAATCACGCAAAATGCTACCATTTGCTCATCTGGCACGACAGTTGTTGCATCTGGGAGTAAGGCTTCGACCCAAACTGTAAGTAGTTTTTAAAGATTAGATTATTGGTTTACATCTTAAGTGAATACAAATCGACTTTTTTCTGTGTATTTCAAGAGTAACGAGAGTGAGAAAAGCAACGAAGCGTCATCATCATTCTGCATGAGTAACAAGTTTCTGCAGTATTTCAGGTAACTAATCTTGTTTTGATTGCTATGACTATTTTGACGTATTGATTGCTGTGATTTTTCATCGGCAAAAAAATTGTGTATTTTTTTATACACCTTATATTAGCTTCACTTTGTGAGTGAGCGAGCTGTGAATTGAACGTGTACTGCCATCTACAGATGTTTATGATAGTATACTGTATGCATGGACTAAAAATCGCATAAATTGAAAATTGCATAGCCCAATAAAAAATAATCACATACATCGAATCGTACACAAAACTCACATAAATCGGATATTGCATTAATTTAAATTTGCATAAATCGAAAATTTGCGTAAGTCGGAACTTGCAGAAAATCCAAAAATGGAATTGCTCGAAACTCGTATAAATTGAATATCGAATTATTCAAAGATCGCATAAATCTTTCATACATAATTTTGTTTTCAATAGGGAATTCGACTTTGATGTGTTTGCAATCCTGAAAGTTCGACTGCAACTGAATTCGAGTGCTGTAGCGGAGGTAGGCGTCGATATGGTTTTTCTGATTTCATTACAGTACATTTCATAAAGTTTGATAAATGCAAAACGATTGCATGGTGTCATAATGGTGTCGTTTCGGTGGCTGATTCATGGTCTACTGGGCCACCATTTCCCTCAAGATGATGTTTCGTGGAAACCCTCTGAGGTTCCATACGTCCATCCTGTACGTCGGTACAAGTTACTCACCTTGCCTAATTCACAAAATAGTCCCCGAGTACAATAACCAGTGCTGTTTTTCAACGTATACGAGGGTATACGCGTATACGAGGGTATACGCGTATACTTTAACGCGACAAGATCGATATTTTTTCGAAAAAAAATCGAAATAAAAATTATCAAAATAATAATAAATAATAAATTTTTCAGAAATAAAATGTTTTTTGACGTAGACTATAATCCACGATAAAGAATTTTTCATAACAAAAGGTGACAAATATCAGTTTTGGGGTCAAGGTATTGAAGAACTGGAAAGTAGTTT
>JAQIWH010007479.1:0-11394 GCA_034695005.1 Cryptops parisi
AGATGGTAACCCGTGCTATAACACGGGAAGTAACTTCATTCGTATTTAGTTGTCGTTTGAATTTGTCTATCATCATTGATTTAAAATTTGCACCAGTGAATACACCTGCAACTTACTGCACACGATGCAAGTGAAAACATAATTTTTTTTCGTTATGCAGTAGCAATTTGTTGTTTTAACTCATGTTGCTTGGCAACATACCCATCTTTCCCCGTGCTTGTTTTCACTTAAGTTTTTATGAGAAACCCGTGGATTTAAAACATTTCATATACACATGCAAAATAAATTTTATACAGTAGTATATAATTACGCATTCTGATGCGTAATTATGCGTCAGTGCGTACCTCACGTATTCAATTTGTATTTTCATTATATACATCTTAATTTTTCTGAGACGACTTTGTTATTAATATTTATTATTTATATGATAAAATTGATCACATTGAAAAACGGAATTGGTGTGATCACATGACCAGTTCAAGAAGCGACTAAGGGTCATTACGACCATTCCAATGGTCATTAGGGACTGGCTAATAGAGTACCATAAAATGGCATGAGACCCAAATCGTCACGTGTGCTACATTCTTAAAGCTGGCTTTTATAGATAAAAGTCTATTAAAGTTTTAAAAGTTCACCAACGATATCTACTTATTTAAAAGTACGATAATATAATTTTCTTCATTGTGTTCCCGCATAATTCTCTCCATTTGCACCTTTATTACTGTACATGTACTATTGTTTTTTCTCTGTACACGATCTTGAGATGACCTATACATAACTTTCGTCAGTGTAAAATTTCTGGCTTAAGTACATTCGTCGGGTATAAATTGATTCATTTCGCTCCGAATTTTTTCTTTCAAGCGGCGTTAAAGTGTCGTGGGTTGTTAATAAACTCGTGATCTTTTAGGATGTCGCACAAAAAATGTGGAGGTGTTAAATCAGGCAAGAGGCTCTGGCGAAATATTATCCTCGAAATAGACGATTTGGTAAAAGATCTCTTAGAATCCTCGTTAACTTTCTTTCTGTAAGAATTTTAGTCTTATAATATGTTTTCATAGTAAAACTCTCACATAGCAAGTTTCAAACACCTTACATTGTAGAGTTAAAATGTTGTCAATATTTTTTTATTAAAGCCACGCCAAATCATTTGAAACCACTTTTTCGTTTATTGCAAAACTGTGTATAAAACTACACATTTATAGATTAAACAAAGTTGAACTAATAATAATTCAATATAAGCAAACCTCTTTTATAGTTCTAAAATTTTGATCATTTTGTATGTTTATAAGAATTTTAATAAATTGCGCATTTCACTCTGACAAAAACAGATAGTGGAGAAACCTAAGGCTAAATTAAATGTCACAATAATCTAAAATAATATAACTTACAATTTTTTTAATTTGATTAGAAACTGAAACCTTTTATATGATTGTTGAAGAAATTCGTCAACAACCTTTGGCTATTCATCATATGAAGGCCAGCTGACTTTCATTATATGAAATCAATAACAAGACATCAATTCAGAACCAACACATTTAAGTATGTATCGGTGACACAGCATAAAACCAATATCGGAAAAAAAATGATTGCATTTCAACTAATCGACATCATTGAGTCAGGCATTTTCATTTTCACTTTACTTCAAGAGATTTTCATACCGATGGAGTAATCACCATTATCCAATCAGAAATCAACATGTCCAATTTAATAACAATGGAATTTAAGAACTACAGGGTGTCATGAAAGTCTCCAAAATAGTATAATGAACGTTCTATCAGAGAACATTGCAGAATGATTTTCACCAAACAACAACATATACAGGGTGCCTCAAAAATCTCTATATATATAGGAAGATTCAACACTTTGTTTCAAGAAAAAATGTACCTATTACCTATAAAGGTTATCGTACAAGAAAATTGTAAATTTTAAGGAAATACCTAGAACAAATAGTACTTATGTATGGAGACTTTTGGGACACTAGATATGATGAATTAATATTTCACCACTAAATATCGTAAAATTATTAAGTTACGTAACTATCCTGGGTACTATTGAATTTGATTTTAAACATTGTAAACTGTATTCGTAAACTTATCACTTTAAAATAATCACCAGTTAACGAGTACGGAGTACCGGTAATTGAAACAAACTGCTTATTTTGATAATCTTATTTACAACCTACGCCCTCAACAATAAATGGTTGCTCACGTAATGAAGTAATACATTATAAATGAATATTAAAACTCAATCATTATACTTCACATACAACTAAGATGATCAACACGATCAAATTTATAAGAAAGGTTTACCTGAATGATTAGTAATCACTCGGGAGAAAGTGTAGACTGCAGACATACTTTGTATCAGTGGTTTGGCTTCCCTAGCTACAACTTTACTTATCATTCTTTATTTCAGAGCTTTATTTCTTGAAAAAGTATGAATATAAATATGATGCTCCTTTGTGGAATTGCAACCAACAACATAGCAATACTTATTGTTAATCACAGAATATAAGGTTATAGGTTGTTGTTAATAGACATTGTAATTTGTAACACATGCCTCTGCTTTCCATCGCGTCAGCACCAACAACCCGTGGGCGCCGCCATTGTTTAGTTACGCCCGCGACCGCTAGGTGTCACCCACTCCTACCGCGTAGGGGAATATATTTTATTTTATTTATTCTTATTTTATATTATTTTATTTTTACATCAAACAATTAAAAGCAATCGAATGCTTCAAAGTGTTTAGCAAAAATATAAATGTTTTTATATAAGATATAAAAGCATTTATCTTTGCGGACAATAATGTGTTGTGGCTTAAAATGTAGGTATATCGTAAGCAAACTTTTCGAGAAAAAACGGACCTTTCGTGTGACAAAATCTCAGAAATGACTGGATGTCTAAATTTAATACACCAGAATGTTTCACGATCTCAGCCTATGTTTAAAATTTCAGCTTTGTAGTTCATCAGAAACATACTAAAAAAATCTTAAAGATGTTGAACCATTTCAACCTCAGAGCAAGTTAAATAAAAGTTTAAAATGTCAACTGATTAAGATCACTAAACGGTTTTAAATTGAGACAAAAAAAATAGTATGTGTTTTTTACAAAGGCACGGTGTAATTACTTTTACATGTTTATGATACTGTATCTCACAAAGAAGGTATATAAATATGTAGTACATCTCGAAGATGCACGTGTTCTAGATTTTTAATGGCCGTTAAGGGACATCATTTCGGGATTCTTTAGAGAGACTTTTACATTATCTCATCAGTCTTGTACATAAATCTCAGAACGACTTTGACCAAGAGTTATTGTCCCAGTGGTAATGGTAGAAGAATGCGTCACAGCCTCCTATCACCAGTAGAAACATACAATCCCATTAATACTGAGAAACTGCAACTATCCAAACATTCAACAAACTATTGAACGTAGCTATTTTTACCGAATTCTTGGATTTGGAAACCAACCTTTATTTGAGAATAATGTCGAAATACCCATCATTAGCCAAATCTCGTTTTCAGATCCCACCAGATCTCGTGTTCATGTTTACAGTAAAAAAAACCCTAATAGGAAGGATTGACTTTTGTTGTTGTCGACTTCGTAATTTCCAAGGAACGTCTAAAATAGAGCCCTTCTTTATACCTAGATATAAAGGGCTCTAAGTTAAACTTCTAGCTTAAGGAACAGTTTGTTTGTTTATTTGCCATGGATTCGTATATTTTTCAATCACTTGACTTGAACCTTGTAGCATGTTGACAGTTTCCATTCCCAATTAAATTTTAAGTTATTGCTAATATTATAATAATTACTATAAAACCCACAGACCCTTTTCTAAAACTAATTCTAAATCTAATTTGATCTTTTATTATGTTCACATTGGTATTGTAAGAAATGGGAGTTGTAAAAAATAAATTAAGAAAAAGATTTATTATTTACTTATTTGTATGCTGAAAAGGTTAAGTTATGTTCAAATTAAACAGTAACATTTACAACAAAAATGTATATTCAATTTTAGTTTGATAACTTTTTATTATAGTATCAAGAAGTGATACTACAATACTCGTTTTGTCTATGGTTTGACAACTTGATAACTTATTATTATAGTACCAAGAAGTGATACTATAACTACAATAATTGTTTTCAATATGGAGACTTTTGTCCACAAAAATACAAATGACCAGATCTAAAATAACAATAACAAAAATTAGTCATCTTTTACACTTTGTTTATTCATTTTGACATTAAAAATGATAATTAAAAGATTTGATAAAACAATCAAATACAAAAAATAGTAATTAAACCAGATCATCGTGTGAAAATTGCGAAGAATTTTCATTGTGTTTGGAAGATTCAGACTTATTCAACCAGTCAGAAACGTTTAACACTAAACCGTTAAACCATTGTTCTTTATCTTGTTCCACAAGTTCATTTAAAAAAACCAATTCGTCATTGTTTTTATCAGCAACATCATGATCTGTGGTTTCGGGAACTATTTGGTACTTGAGATTCAACGATTTTAATTGGGACTCCAAGGAAGCATTCACATCATTGTCTTGAAATTCATCATCTTCAAGACACAAATTCTTGCGTCCAACAAAATCTACTGTGTTATCCTGCAAGTCTAAATCAAATTCAGACCCGTCAAAACTGTGAAAAAATTCTGATTCAGTGTGCGTATTTTCGTTCATAAATGAACATGAACAAGAACAGAGCATTGAAACGTCGGTTTCGCTTCTGGTCGAAAGTTTCAACAAATTCGTCTTTTCGTTCCCATTTTCGTTGATGTAGTGGAAGTGTTGAGAGCAAGATTCCAAATCATAGAAAAAGTCGTCATTTTCTATTGTAATACTCGTGTCGTTTGTGATCGAACTGAATGATGCACGGCTCGAGCTGTTTTCTGAAGAATCGTTTATGACATCGTAATATATTATCGAAGACTCGGCATATTCTTCGTCTTTGGTTTCATTCATTGAAGATATCTGCGACTCTTCGTCAGTTACGTGATACGTAACGGATTGACCAGATGCTAAAAAAATTCAATAGAATATTAGATTAAAGATTTTTTTGAAAAATTTACAAAATAGTAACAGTATACTTATTTTACAAATTCGTTATTTTACAAAGTCGAGTTCTATGAAGATGCTATTATGTCTAAAACTTAACAGTTTAATTATAATAGCCTTTCAAATATTCTCATACAACAGTACTTATGACTCACTCTGTATTTCCTTATAAGTTGTGTGTTTTTACTTATTCGGAAATTAGGTATCGTTATTTGTTTGTTTAATTTTTCAATTTCTTTTTTTGTTGTTGAAAAGATGCAATGAAAAATTTCATTTTATCATCACTCATTTTTCAGAACCTTGCCAACTTCACAAAGCTTCGACCAAAAAACTTAATGATTTTAAGTTAATTAAAATTCAGCTTTAAGCATCTATATAAATAAAATTCTAATTACATCTGTCTGTCTACTGGTCCAAAAACAAAAATTAAAAATTGGCACAGGAATACGTTTCTAGAACAAATGCAAAAATAAACTGTATGCTTGGCTGTCGGGTATCACACAAAAACCATTGGACCGTTTTTCACGAAACTTTATACATTTCTTAAAGTGGATTCAGCTATACATTAGTTATGTTACATGTATAATTAGTTTTTATTGAGACAATAGCATTTTTACGTATATGAAAATTTAGTGATTATTAATGTAGAGATATGATTTGCTAATTTGTGAATGTTGAGGGTTCATTTCAATATTAAATGTGGAATACGTGACCATGAGTGTACTAACTATTTAATAATAGGTATTCAGGGATTTCTAATATGATTGTTGTGAATTCTGCCAAATTTTACATAATTGTAAAATGTCACTTCCCCACTGCAAATTTTGTTTACATCACTTTCCACTTTTATATTAGGAAAAAATGTGAAAAAATAAGTTTTCATTTGTTGGTCTCAGAGTAATTGAAATAGGTAAAGAAATTAAAGAACAGGAATGTCATCACAATGTTGGGTACAAAATATCATACATGCTTAAAACTACTATGTTAAACCGTGGAATTTTAAATTAGAAATAACTCATCTTGTAACTTTATGGTTAAACCATAGACTAAAGATACATAAACACAAAAGAAAAATTGGCAACAAAACTCCGCCCCTTCGACGGTGGCGATCCTAGTGAATTCAATGACACGGCGCTTGTTTTTAGCATTGGGGAAGATAGCGTTTTTCACTCAAAAATCGAAAATAGCAATATTAATCAATCAAATCACTATGATTTAATTATGGTAGGCTAGAGGGGGTTAGGTTCTTCCTAGAAAAAAATTAACCCATTCCCTAGAAAAAATTCTAAATCATTAAATAAATTCCAATAAAAAACCAAGCAACTACGAAACAAATCATATGTTCATATCGAGTTATGTCAGTAGAAAATTATATTTACTAGCTAGTAATTTAAAAATGACGAAAATAAAAACAAAACAATAAAAACTATACAAATTAAAGTGCTAAAGATCATTTAAAGAATACTATAAAAACCATGCATCAAAATTTAACCAAATATGCCTTATTACAAATGAAATTCAAAATCAAACCAATAACAAACTTGTAAAAGTCATGTTGTTTTTTCTTATTATATGATGAATAAAATAAAATAATCATAGGTAAAGCAAAAATAAAAATATAACTATAAGACAAAGAAAATAATCCTTGTAAAAACGTACAATTAAAACCAAACAAACATTTAATGCTCTTGTAGCATTAGATTTTCACCGATCAAACATAAAATGTCACAATTCCATGGTGATTTAATTGATTACTATTGCTATTTTTGATTTTTGAGTGAAAAACGCTAGCTTCCCCTAAAACAAGCTAAAAACAAGCGCCGTGTCATTGGATTCACTAGGGGCGCTACCGTCGCGCTGTTGCCAGTTTTTTCGCTTATTGTCGTGTCTATGTATTTTTAGTCTATGGTTAAACTTTCGACACACTTTCAGATTTTTTATAAAAATAATTTTAAACCTAAAATTTGAATAAAAACATTCATGTAACTTTTGTGTGTGTTTAAAAAATAAGTCAACTACCCTACCCATTGTTATCTACCAACTATTGTTAACTACCCTACCATACATTCTTTGGTCAAGAATTTTATGGAAGTATCAGTTGATCATTAAATTTAACGATAGGTAAATATTTTTTGTTCTGTTGTTCAATGCCTATCTAAATCGATAAACCTAAAAACCTTCTCTTAAAAAAACCTAAAACCTTCTCTTTTGTACTTTGCTATTTTAAATTTTTTGGTTGGAGCACGAATTTTGTCATTATAATGCACAGTATATGACACCGCTATTATGTATCATGTCCATAAA
The DNA here is from genome assembly GCA_034695005.1 of Cryptops parisi. Lineage (NCBI taxonomy): Eukaryota > Metazoa > Arthropoda > Chilopoda > Scolopendromorpha > Cryptopidae > Cryptops > Cryptops parisi. The sequence goes on from JAQIWH010007479.1 coordinate 7,370, forward strand.
ACACGTCATGGACACTTGTAGCAAAGCACATGGTTTCTAATAAATGTTTTTATTCACTTACTCCATTTAAAGTTTTATATAGCATTATACCAGTAATTATATAGAAACCATAACAACTTATAGAGAACAATTTAAAAAACAACACGTGATTGCTCAAACATTATGTTGCGAAACGCGACTGAAACACCTTCATTACAGATATCATTGCACATTAAAATTATTTTTGTCAATCGTATCTAATTGTGTAGTAGCAACATATTACTCAATCGCACCGTGGATATTTCAAAGGGATAAAATTAGTGTATATAACCAAAAAACAGTACCGATCATATACAATAACCTTTAAATGCATTTTTATCCAACCACATCATTGGGATTATTCAAAACACACTGCAGTTTGAACACGTGTTCCCCACCACGTGCAGAATATGTTTAGCCTAACTTGTAATTGTAATGTTGTGTGACAACAATAAATTGTTTAAAGGAATAACAATAATAACATACCTGATTGGAACAGACGACTCAGGGCACGAAAAGCAGATTTCATCTTTGTGTAAATTTTTACCTAGTGTAGACTGTAGTGGTCCTTGTAAAATCTAGACAGATACTGAAGAAGGAACTGAACATACACAAAATGCCAAGACTTGTGAATGACTAGTGGTTATTGATAAGCTCTAGAAGAAGAACATGAATGGCTAATCACTGATTGGCTATAACAAACAAATACCTCAGAGATATTCGTTAAGTGAATCATGACCTTGACCTGTCATAACAAACAAGTTTGCAGTATCCACTTATGATGGAATGCTAAACCAGTATTTCAAGAACAAAATCATAAGATACGTTATCGTTCGAATGATTTTGACAATTTGTATTATTTAAATTTTTTCCAGTTATAACTTTGGTACTGTATCAAAAGTGAGTCAGCGCTGAACCCGCACCCCCGAAATTCGTGGGTTTTTGTTTAGGTCACACTGGCGTTATGTGCAGATTATGAATGGATTAAAAAGGATTTTAAAACATATATTCATAATAATAATTAACCAGATTTGTGTGATACATTTATATATTTATTTATTTATATTTACATTATGCCAAATATTGTTTAAGCATTTTGTATAATGCCAAGGGATTCTATAGACTGCCTGGATTTTATACAATGCCGGTAACAATAAAAATAGAATTTTCATTAAGAATAACCTAGCTTTATCTATCTTCATCATTGACAACGCAGCATGGTCCGGAAAGTGTGTCATTGCAGCGGTAACACCTAATGACATTCTAATAAAACAAAATCTTCAAAAATTAAAAGGTAGGTAGGTAATTAGGGAAAGGTGAGGTGCGCCAACTACCTAAAGGCGCAACATTAACACACACAACAACAACGACGTTAACAACGTCAATAACAACAAAAATATAAAAAAACCACACTTTAAACACTTTTTACACGCACTTTTTTATATTACACTTTTGAACGCTTGGTCCTTTTCCGTTTATCTAGAGGCGCCGATGATGGCGCTGCAATCCGGGCAACATGTATCGCTAGGAAGTATGTGACCGATCACCATTCCTAACTGAACCCTCTACAATGATAGGGTGTTAGGTTAAAAGTGATGATCGGTCACATGCTTCTAGCGATACATGTTGTTCGGATTGCAGCGCCATCATCGGCGTCTCTTCGTCGCCTCTAGATAAACGGAAAAAGACCGAACGCTTTTTATATGCGGTTCAATTTACACTTTAGTTTTTTTATACGATACTGTCCTATACAGATATACTGTAAGTCATATATCATAAGAGCTTTTTGTTCTCTCAGATACGTTGTTTTGGTTATCTTCCCCCCCCCCCTCCCGATCATTATAATGACGCGAGACGAGGGTAACCAACAAATATGGGAATGAACGAAGCTGTCAAATAGCAAAAAGTAGGTACCGTACTTGAGGTTCAACAAGGGCATCGACTGGCTTCCAAAGCAAAAACCCATAAGAATGATTCGGAGATTGGTCAGTATACGACCAGCTAACTATATATTATACAATAACTATATTATTTTATTATTATAACTTGTATTTTTTTGGGTACGTTTCCATACCAACAAATATTGCGAAGTAACATGAGGATAAACATAAAGTTCAATTCTCGAATACCTGTGGTCGTGGTCAACCACGAGACATATTTTTGTTATTGTTGTAGTTATAGTTGTGTGACATGATGGTAGTTTAATTTGATGTTAGATTATTTATATTTATGCGATTTTAATACACTTTTAGTTATTAAACTGATTTGCACCGATATGATTCATTTGATTTTATTAGGTCATATTACGGTTATGAGAGTTCAACAAAGAGAAATTTACAAGACGTAATTAAAAAAAAAATTATGTATGGCGTGGTTGTGAGTATAAACATAGACGGTAGATGTTTTTATTAGCGTGGTTGGAAATCAATGCCACGCAGTTGTAATTTTATCAGCTTTACAACACAGTACGTTTTTAATAAAAAAATCTTCAAAGATTCCGCAACGAACTAAAATAATTGGAGTGGTACATAAGCACATCCACGCGAATAGTTTTTTGAACATCGAAAAAAAAGTGACGTCGGCTGTACATACGAAAATCAATTGCGGTGAAAAAAAAATATAAGAGAAGTTGTGCATTGATCAACTCAAATCACGGTACTTGTATACCTATGCTCTTTAATGGAAAATCCTCCAATAAGTCTGAATATAATTTAATTGGAGGAAAGCATTAAACACATCGATGCATAGCATAGTCTGAGCATGGAAAACAAACTAAGCATGCGGTCGACTGTTGAACATTAATGATGGTTAAAAATTAATTTGTAGTTTTAAAATGACCAGGCAAAACGCACAATCATTGTTCCTGAATGAAAAAAAAATAAGTTTTCTAATTTTTTAAATTCATTCTTAATTTAATAAGATTAGTTAACTGATTTTGGGAGCAAGGGTATAAGGGCTACATACCTTTGTTTTAGGGGTGGAGTTAGTAAAAGGACAGATTTGATGGCTCTTCAATAATAATTCTAATAATGACAAGAGCTTAAAACTTAACTAGGAACAGTATTTGTCTAAAAAATGAAATGTTTTGACAAATGAATGCAAGATACAAGAATCTATAGAAAACCAATAAACTACTGTGATTTATAGACACAGTACAGAGATTAATAACCCTGCCCACTGCCTTCCCAAAACTTCCCCTGGCAAAGATTTCTCCCATGGGGTCTAAGTGAATTCCGTTGAGTACTAGTGTTGCTGGAATATTATCAATACACATTTATAATTCAAATGAAAGTAACCAAATCCATCATCTCCCAACAAACATTAGAAGTTAAAACTAAAAAATTTTAAAAAGTAAAATAAAATATGTAAACGAGTGTAAAGTTATTTACTGTAATAGGAAAATTCATGTTGAGTATAATAAATAGTACTCGTAGCGCATGAAAATGCTTTAAATATTTATATCATATAAAAAAAGTAAATTTATATCGTATATTAGCACATGACATATAAATACATGTATGTAATTTATAATATATTTATTATAAATATGTATTATACAGTTGGCATATAAAGTATACAAGTACTTGTGAACTTTATATATTATATGCATTATATACTCGTGTAGTGCTGTTTTTCTAAAAAATGTTAGGTGATACGTTAAAATAAACATCGATACTAATATCGATATATTATATCGATATTTTTCATCGATAGTATATTTATACGTCGTCGTTGCCTTGTGGTAGCAGGTCGTAATAAGAACTTTCATACGCGTAGTCTTGCAGCCTCCTAGTTGTAGCAAGTAAACACTGTTAGTGTGTGGTTAAACTTACAGGTATTAAACAAAAGTGTCAATAAAGAAAAAGAAAATTACCGATATAATATAAATCAGTGTTTTCTAAAGTATTGCAGAATGGAATGCAGTTTGGATCTCCATTTATTGAATGGAACAAATTTCAATAAATTCCAAGAAACGCTGACCCAAACTACTTTCCAGTTCTTCAATA
>JAQIWH010007480.1:0-11393 GCA_034695005.1 Cryptops parisi
ATAGTTCATTCCATTTCTTATTTTGAACATTATTTTTAAGAAAAAATGTACACTTAAATAATAAGAAAGAACTTTTTATTTTTTATTATTCTTCATTCATGAAGAATAAAAAAGGTGAAAACTCGCACTATTTTTAAAAAATTAAAAATTCTGTGGGTGCCTCGCCCCCACAAGTTTGAGAGAGTGGGTGCCATGGCACCCACTGTTCCCACGTACTCGGCGCCTATGTTTGTGTGTATTAAACGCTAATATATACAAACTTTGTTATTATTGAACTTTGAATGATTTTGTACAATTTGATTTTGATATAAACTTTTTAAATGAAAATTCGATCATCATCAGCCAGAATAGTATTACATTATATACAAAATAAATGGCAAAAAAAAAATCAAAAGAGAACCCAGACATTTTCAGGGGAGGAGACACACGCTTACATCATGGAAAATGATGAAAAACATGATTTTTTTAAACAGATAATATTACATTCCATGTCCTGATAAACAATTTTGGAAGGGGGGTACCTGAGTAACCCCCCTTTGGCTACGGCCTTGCAATGCAAATTTCTCAAATCATTTAATAAAATTTTGCCAAGATTTTTCAACAAAAAAATTTGTCAATGAAAAAAGAACTTTCTACAATTTTCTTACAGTATTCTTCGTATTTCGAACATGGTAAACACAATCTAATTTATAAAGATTTTTGCTCTTTTCTATGGATTGGTTTTCAAAAAACGTTTTAAAGTTTTTCACTTTGAAAAAATATAGTTACAACGATACAATTTCCATTGCGTTAGCCGATATGAATGCAACACGTGTAATGTTTGTGTATTCGAAATACTATTAAATCCCGTGAGAGGGTGCTGATCGCAAATAAACGGTGCTGCCTTCTGTATTGCGCATGTTGCTTATGGATAAAACTGGCACCTAGCAAATAATTAACCTCTGGGGGTTGGAGAGTGACCAGTGCCGAGGTGAGTTCTTGGTGCTAGCCGGCTGGCTAGGCGCTAACTTAGCCGTCACGTGATCAAACCTTAGCGGTCTTTGGAAAGGCTAGAGATGACTAGAGAATTAATCTAGCCGGCTAGAAGTGGGCGGAGCTAGCCTTCCCTAGCGGAGCGTTCTTTTAGCTAGCCCTTCAAAGCTAACTTAGCCTAACCTAGCCGGCTAGCACCAAAAACTCACCTCTGGTTACCATTTCTGGGTCAACTAACAATAGACCATTTTTTCCTGATGGGAATTACAGATAATAACACCAACTAATTAAATCATCTCTAAATTATGAATTTTGATACCAAATATCAATTTAGCAGGTTCCTATTTGTCGAAAAAGAGTTTTCAGTTGTAAAAATTGAGCCATAATTGTTTAATGTAGTAGATGAGTGTATATTTTATTTTTGCCAATTTGTATACTTTTTAATTAATCAACCACGACAGTTAATAAAAATTGGAGACAGGTCGTAGTTAGGTATGTGTTCAATCCTTGTCGCAAAAAAGTTTCAGACCATTTGGAGTAAAAGTACGTCCAGTAACATCCAGTAACTGCTCCATAGACTTAACATGGGGACAAAAAAATCGCCATCAGAGAGTACACATGACTTAATAGTGACGATATTCATCGTGTATTTTATTTAAATCAATCAACACTAGCTTTACCTATGAGAAATAGAAGCTTCCAGCTTGGATGGTATAGAACTAATTAACTAAAGGTTAAACTTATATAGGCGTTCAACAGAAGTGTTTGTTTCTGTACAGTATGTAGTCATCAACATGGTTATCTGTGAGTATCTTTTTCTTCATAGTAATCAGTTTAGTGAAATACAGGTTCACAATCTCTTATCCAAATCTTTGGGCCAGACATGTTTTGAAATACAGAACTTATTTTTGGATTTGAAATTGCATTATATAGAATGCGAGACCTCAATTGGAAATGTATGAAATTATCATTGGAATAGTTAAGTTTAGGGGGTCAAGGGCAACTCGACCTTTGGCAACTATAGACTGAAAGGCAACTTGACCTCTGGCAATTTGACTAACACTAATTCGACCTCTGGCAATTCGACGAAAGGCAATTCGACTAACTTGAAATAAGGACGTATGTTGTTCATGCAAAAGCGGTTCCAGCGGTTCCGACACCACTTTGTTTGGTCAATTAAACTTGGTATTTATTTTATTTTAATGTAATTTTAAGTAGTTTGTATACTTTATTTGTAGATTAGAATGATATTTCAAATTTCAAAGCTTTATAGCTAAATTCTAACATTGTTCATGGTTTTTTAGAATTTATGAAAAGAAATGTACCGTATTGTGTACGTACGGTATTGTGTGGTTCCAAAATGTAGTTCCGTCACGCTTATAGCTCGGCTCGTATAAATTAGATTAAATAATCATGTTATTGAAAAATAAACATATTGTGAATCTAACTTTGGATACAAAGTGTGGTTGACAAATTTTCGCATGTCTGTTCGCAATAAAACGTTTTTCATCTTTTTCGTGACGGAGCTACAAGCCAATTTTTTTAATACGAAGATACATGTTTAAAAAAACAACTTATTAAGATTTTGGAACAGGAAAAGGGTGTTTTGGAATCTACAGAATGTCAGTTTTCCAAATATTCATATATAATTACAACATTTATCAATAAGTTAAGGTTTAAATTTTAAGAAATTTTTAGTTCCGTCATTTCAGTCGTTCTATGCGTACGAAGCATTGTTCACTTTCAACTGCAAAATCATTTTAACTACGGTAATCATTATTGTTCAATTTCAATTTCAAATTCTAAAAGTACATGAAATAAGCTTTCAAAACATGTAACACAAATCTTTTTCACAAATTTAGAACATTTTCACTTTATGTCCACTTTTTCATGGAATCGCCTTTAGTCGAATTGCCAGAGGTTGAGTTGCCTTTCAGTCGAGTTGCCCTGACACCATGTTTAGGTTATGTCCAAATTTAGGGCTAGATTTAATTTCTTTTTGGAGAAAATTATGTAAACTGACCTAAACAGTTGTAGACAAGATGTTATGTCATACTTTGCCAAAAAAGGGCAGACATTATATCTGTAAAATATATACTGTATAGATAGGCTATATGCTGGAACTAGCAGTACAATATTTGAGTATGTCAAACACATTAATATTCTTGCATGTTTCACACACTAACTGTGGGATAAATAAGGCACATCCATAACTATAAAGCTTCTGGCTTCGGTAGTCCTTGGTGTGCAGATGACATCTGTACTTTTAGTTTTCGAAGCATTTGGGTATTTTATTTCAAGATTTCGAATAAAAGATGGCGAACCTGTATTAATAGTTCATGGGATGAAAACATTTGAAGGGCCTGGTGTAAAAAATGTGACATTTTTACAATTTCGAGGAGATTTGAACTTGCCTTGTCCCTTGTTGTTTCTGGGCTACTTGACATTTCTTGCACTAATATCATGTTTTCTATCTTCGTAACTTAGAAAGGGTAAAATTGAGTAGAATAACGGCCTAACTCAAAAAAATGTAGCTTTGAGAAAAAAGTCAAAAAACTCTGGCACTAAATCCTGGGAACTGTCTATACACCAGGAAATCGAACAGGATTTGCAAAACAATCTAATTTTAGTCGACAGGCTGATTTAAAAATGTAATTATTGTACTGCTTTTCCAAATACCAGTATCTTTTCCATTGTTTTGGAAGTGAAGTGAGCAAGCGAAACAACCAGAAAGTGAAGCGACAAAAAGAAAGACGTGACAAAAACATTTTAGAATTACAAAAGTCCCGTTCCATATTTTTGCTCCAAACTAAAAATTTTCGAAAGTGCAAATTATAGCAACCCAATGTTTTTATGCTATAGACTGGTCTAAATATTCATTTTGAACCCTCTATTCGACATTGTTGCTCTCAAGCAACATCACTTTGCAAATGCTCAAACAATGATTTTATCAACCTTTATTGCTGCTGTCATGTTTATTTGTGATAGTTTCGTTGAGGTGTTGGACTAGAGCCAGGTCAAACCAGAGAGGAACAGAGGCAGTGAAAATCCAACTTACATTTCCGAATTTTGTATGTATAAATGTGTATCGACTATAAATAATGTTTTTACCGATTATGTTGAGGTGAATGATGAATACCTTATCTATTAGAATGTCATGTTTAATATTCAGTTTGATTAGTTTTCTTTTGTTAATGAAATATTCGAAGTTCGTTGCTTGTGGTCAACATTGCCAATACGTTGGATGACGTCATTTGAGCGCTTAGTTTGAGTTGAGCAATCGTCCAAAAAATTTTAAAAAACAAAAACAATTTTCAATCAAATTTTAAGTGTTGACTATACAATTCTTTCACAAAATGAAAATTTGCAAATGAAATTGTATTCTATTTATGACATGTGACTGAAAATGTATCTGGGAGGAAATATGATTCTTTTCATTTTCATTCGGATCTAGCCATGGATCCTAGCCAAATCTTTTCACTGAAAAAGCTTAAATACTGCAATTGCAGTGATGCAAAAGAAAAATTGGCAAACAATGTATTTGTGCAGTAGCAAATTCTTACACCAGCAGGTTTTTTTTAAAAATCGTTATTACACATGTTCTTTGAAAATTTGGGAATGCATACGAATGGATGCAAAAACTTTAAATTACTTTGAAAAACACACCTTTTATTGTAAACATGACCAGTTTATCTTAAATGTATTAACATCTTTGGAACACAATGCGTAGTATTGTGAAATATGAAATATTGATTGAATCACAAGTATATTTTTTTTTATAAAAAAAAAAAGATTTAATTATAAATTATCCTAAAATTATCAATCGGGTTTCAATACTTCATAATAGTTAGCAAAAGAAACCTTTCACTTTTTTTTATTGAAAAAATCATACTGTCAATAAGTTGGTAGTTCTGCGAATGGCATATTTAAAATAATGCAACAATTATAAAAATAATGAAATTGCATATTTCATTTCACTACTGTAAAAAAATATCTGAAATATTCAACACCTAGTCAATTGAATACATAGCAGTCAAATATCACATCACACACACACATACTACAGCAGCTTTCTATTGTCACAAATGTCTGCCTGTTTTTGTTAAATGTATCGAAAGTTTGACGACACGGCTCGTGATGAGTTAGAAATTCATGTAGAGAGGTTGAAACGAGTTATTACTATTGGAAGTGAAATTTACAGAACGAGGATGATAAGGACTGTCATCGGTGAAGTTACGTGGATGATAGTTTTGTGGGGTCCAAGGTGAATTCGGCGGAGAACCATTGGACGATGGAGAAATCGAAGAATCGAACGACGAACTAAATGACAATGATTGACGATTCAAATTCCTTGGTCTGTTCCAATGAATGGAACGGACAGGACTTTCGATCGATAGATTCGAGAAATCTCTCAGATTTGGTGAGAAACGCCTGTTGCGAAACGGTGAATGGAGATCCTGTTCGTTTGATATTGGCATCAACGGCGACCGGTATCGTGATAACAACGGTGGGCTATACAGACCATTTCGCCAAGACCAGGGTGAATCTGGGTAGCCATTCCAACGATTGGACCGGATAGGACTTTCAAAAGAATGATTTGGTTTGAAATCTGGCGATGCGTTAGAGTTCCAATGATGATTATTGGGTCCGTTTGGTGTTGGCAACTGGAAACGTGCAAACGATGCTGGTGTATATGGTGGCAACGGATCGTCGAGACTGTTCAGACGACAATTTTGTGCTGGAGCCGGTGTGAACGGAGATAATCGTATCGACGAAAGTTGATCCAGCGAGTAAGGCAACGGTGAGTTCGACTGCATGCATTTCTTGTTCCTTCGTCCCGCTTTACCTTTGAGATAAGGAGCAGCATGTTGACGAACCATTCTTGAACGTGCACGACGTGATTTGTTAAATGATTGCGCTGGTGGTGGAATCCACGTTTTCTTCCAAAGTGAGGCAGCCACTTCGGTACGTTGTTGAGGCGAAGTGTTGGCGAAGTGTTGACTGATCGTCATAAGATTTTTCTCGTCGGGCTCGATGAACACACTGTGTGGTTCATGCTGTGGAAAATCGAGAATATTTATATTATAAATAACAATCAATATAATTGTTATTTCACCATTGAGATACAGATGACTTAACAAACAAGATATTTGTATGAAAATTACAATGTTTGTTAAGGCCACCTGACACAAGCAATTTGTGATGTCAGCTTCTTGCCAACTAGTTTTCATTAGTAGGGGAAGAAGCAATGTCAGTTTTCAACAAATCGCCCTATTGCTATACCGAAAATGGCGGAACTCATGCATGCGACAGGTAGACTTTATAGTGGATAATTGAAAAACTGAGAGTTGTCTGTATTGGACCATGATTATAACATACAACTTTAACCGATACTTACATATTCTAGTTGTATGAATCCAGCTTTATGAGCAGTCACATCAAGGATTTGACGATATCCTCCGCCACCATTTTCGACAAAAAATAACAACGCCCCAGGTTTCATAACCGTCATGAGTTCCTAGAGATGTTATTTTATTAGTATAATTTTTCAATAAATATAACATAATTTTTATTATTTTTATATTTTATTTTAAATATTATTTTTTGATAATCATAATAAAACAATAGGCTTAAATCAAATATTACCATTAATTTATCCTTGCACTGCTCTTCATCCTGACAAACGACAGACAAAAATTTCACCATGGTCACAATATCGGCATTTTTGATAGCCATGTACTGGTCAGGATGATTCTGTGGGGTAAAAAATAAATGTCAATGATAGTGTCAACTGATGATGTTGACATGTCAGAGTGCAACAATTGATGCAATTTCCTATTTTTTAATGCTATTCTAAAAAAAGCACTGCTTTATAACAATTTTTAGTTTTTTGCCAAATAGACGTTATATGCTAAAAAAAAATTTTTGATTGTACGCTAAGCGTTTAACTTCCTGCACCGTACATCCGAGCTGACTCTTTATACAGTCAGTGATTAAGTTGTAATAGTTTTGCATATTTGGTTTTTAGACTTGATAATAAGTGAACGCTGTCATTATAGCGCAATTGTTACAGTATTGAAACTAAGTCAGATGACAAATTTGATTACAAAATTTTTTAAGGTAAAAAAAAAAATAACCTCGTTGAAACATCGATCCTTACCACACAAAAATCGTAATATTGATAATCGATCGTAGGCATGGGAAACCGTCCGAATACGTTATCGCGATTCAGACGATACACCCAGCTGTCGGCCGTTTTCTTCCAGTTCGGAAACTTGTCCAGCACCGTGAATTCAACAAACGGTGGACAAAAGCTCTCTTTGAAGAGATACATATAGAACCCGATGGCGTCGGCACCGGGTCCGCCACCGATACTGCACATTTTCAACGTCTCGTCCGGATCCGATTCCCAATAAAAGTCATCACCGTTCATCTCCGAGAAATGCGACCATTCTTGTTGTACCAAGTTGACGTGCGAGCTGCCGTACGCAAAAAGATAAGCGTCTCGAAACTGGGACAGGTTGTAATCGATGTTGGTCGAGTTGTTGGTGCGCAGTAGTTGATTCGAATATGCTTCCCGAATTGTGTCAACCGCAGACCACATGCCGGAGTCTAAAGGCTCAATTTGGTCCCAAATATACTTGAACATGAGTGGTAATTGGTTATAGTAAGGCTCCATCATCAAAGACATGATTTATGTAACAGTACTGTTTCAGAAAGAGATGAAAATAAAATTGGAAAATTTAGTGACGTTGGAACCGCAGTGTTTCATTCAATACTACTACTACAAAGGCTACTTACCACGCACGCGTTGCAAACAGGTGGTCGGAGAAAGAGTTATAATGACAGTTATAGCAAAATTAGTTCTATAGAAATAATCAACGTTATAGCAAGATTATTTCTTATAATTTGATAATTAATAAATAAAGAAATAATTTGGGTCGTGTGTCAATTTCAGTTGGGAAGAAAAATATTCTCCTGTTGATCTCCGCTCGCGCTCCCCATTTGAAATTCGTGCCTCATTGAGTTTTCCGCCACTTGACGACAAACTTTGTAACTTTTTATCGTTTATTTTGAGTTGATCTCGGGGGTGTAGTAGCTCACCTGCAGTGTAAAGATAAGATAAGATAAGATAAGAGAAAGTGAATGAACTACGAATTTATTATTGAAACACTGTATTTTTTTTCATTAACTCGTATTCAAAATTAAACAGTAAATGACAATAGATTAAATTAAGTGAAGTGTCAAAATAGTAGGTCTACACAATGTTAGGGGATTTACAATTAGGCTTATGTTAGGCCTAAGTTTTATTCTATTTTTTAAATATCATAAATTAGTAAGACCTCAGGTTTTAGTAGAATATTTTTATTAGCTGATTAAACAGATAGGTACTTAAATTAAAGTACATGTACCACCGGTATATAGATTTCATTATACTGTATAAAAAAATAATACAACAGTGAATGCTGTATTATACAAAAGGCCTAATAGGTGTGCACAGATTCAATAAATACAATTAGGCCTCTCGGTTCATTATTTTAATGCCAAGTATTTTTTAATTTTATTTTTTAGTTATTGGAACTTTTCCAAGAAAAGTCCCCTGAGTGCCCTTGGTCGGTGCACGTGCATGGTGCCCTCTTCTACGAAAAGTTTTTCTTTTCCCTCTACTTCACAAGAACATGTCAATTGGCAGAGAAAATTACCCTTCTAAAAATCGTTCACTGGGTTATCTTACATCTAGGGTAGTTCTCACTCACAACATACAAAATCGGACATACAAAATCGCTTGGCTTGACCCAGTGTAGTTTTCACAATTACTGATTTGTTTTTTCAAACAAAATTTGTCTTATATGAGCTTTCAATTTTGTTTCCCCATCTATACTTATTTATGATAAATTTGAAAAATTATATTTTCTCTCATTTAGGTGTTGTCATTATTGTTATTTATTATTTTTATTCAGACAATCCAGTTTAATTTACTCGCTTGTTAATAGTAGTCTAGAATCTAGATTACTAGTAGTTCCGTGAACAGTAGACCTCACTCCGTTTGCATTCATATTAAAATTAAAACATTTTGTATATTGAAATTCTTAAGTTCAACCTCAAGTCGTGGTGCTAGACTCCTAACCTTATTTTTTTAAATAACAAAATTCATAATTTTTAATTATCACATGAAATATTAAAAACACGTTTTGAGTCATCGTCGTCAGCATGTAAGTTATTGAGTAAGGGTCTGTGTGCCTCAAAATGGTCTGTGCCTGGTTGGCAATCGTAGACCCACCAGTTAATTTGTAATTATTTTTTAAAAACTTGGGTCAAAGCCTTTTTTTCCCGTGCCATTTCTTCCGGTGCCGTTTTTTTCGTACTATTTTTCCGGTGCCATTTTTACCGAGCACCCTTTTAACTATCGGAATACATATCCATAGTTATACAGATTATACCAAATTTAGGCATATTTAAATTTATGAGTAAACCCCATTGGACAATCTTTCTAGCAGAATCAATTAATGTCTATTTGCTTACCTTAAATTGAATAGCATCAGCCGTCCAGCAGATTTAAAGAAATTTGGTATTTGATCGAGAAATATCTGACAAAATTATAGAGAGAGAAAGAGTGTGCGTGTTATTTATACGCAAGTAGCTATTGTGTTTATTGCGAGTACCCTCATAAAGAGAGGGGTGTAAAACAGAAACTAAAACAGAAGAGAACCCCCTTTTAGTTTGTTTATTGCGAGTGCCCCTTCTGCCCACATCTGGTTCAAATCCAGAGAATGGACATTTCTTTACACTAATTAATTTGTAAAACTCCAAGTTTTAAAGTAAGATTAAAATTAGTAAAATTAAGCCTAAAAGTCTAACAGGTTAGATTAGAGTTCTTAGAAAATTATTCTCTTTCAATTGATATAACTTGTGAAATTATTGAAGAAGTTTCAAAATTAATAGTCAAATTTCGTAGTTGTAATCAATAAATACAGTGCGATTGCAACCAAAATTGAACTCGATGTGTGTTTAGCCTTTCTGAATAACTTGCGCAAGTTTGAAGTAAATCCATTGAACCGTTCGCAAGTTATCGCGTTACAAATGCACACACACGGACAAATGCCATTTTGATCCACTACTCAAAACAAGACCTCACTTCGTTCGGTCATTAATCGGGAAGATATCTCAAATATATCGATATTATAAAGATCGATAATGTACCAAATAATCTGAATAACTATCGATATTTTTATCAACGAATAAACTGATTTTGAGAGATTATTGGGGTACCTTGAGACCAAATCTTGCCTTGTCGTAATTTTTATCTATGTATCATTTTATTTTACATGCAACACACAAGTATATTTGACGTTATTGTAATTAGAATAATTATTTCGATATTTAACTAAAACTGCTCTCATCATCTGGGGAAACTTAGGTATATACAAAGTGAATACACATATCCACTTTGGATATGTTAGAAATCCGCAGGCTTCTATTAATTTACGATAGTCGAATTTTAAGTTAAGAATGTGCACTGATTATAGCGCCGCAATTTGACTTTTGGCTTGCCGCGCTGGGCTTACTTTATTCGGCCAGAGCCGCTTACGAACTCCCGTGCTTGCCGCGCGCTCTCTGTTACGGAAGTGGGCTTTGCCGTAAGGGAAAGTAAGTGTGGGGGAAAAGCGATTTGTTTACGGGAAGGGGAAGCGGGGAAAATTTCGCTGCCTTACACAGCGCGGGCTGCTTACGAACTACGTGCGCTGTGAGTGTATAGTGACTTTAGTTCCTGATCAGGAAACGCACGTAGTACTTCGTAACCCTTTTTACTGACTCGAACCTGAGGATTCTAAAGGAAAAGGTTCTCCCTGCTTAAGGAGGCGCAAAGACATACACAAGAACTATTGTTTGATAACAACACACTTTTATTGCAATTTTACGGTAATGAATCGAAAGGAAAACTTTGACACTTTGGTCAACTACGATTTTTGTGTCAAATGACAACAAGAACCGATAATAAAACAACTTATACTTTTGGAATGAACAACGACAATAAGGAATTACATTTCCAAAATAAGATGACAACAGAACGGTCACACTTCAAATTACAATTTGACACAAAATTATCACGCTTCTCGTTAACTACAATTACAATTTTAACACAAGGCATCCCAGGTTCGTGTAGTCTATAGATCTATCGTCTATTTCCCGTCCACAACCTTTTAAGCCTTTCAATTTATTCGTTACATACAAACGTTTTACTAGACCATAGACCTACTCTGTTCGTGGCTTAAAACTAAGGCAAAAAAACATCAGTATGATTTTATTTTAGACTTGGTTACAACATTAACTTCCGGTTAATTCTGGCAATGCTCGACACTAGGGCCAACCACACAGGGGACAGCCGTGTTCACGACTAACCTGAACCAGAGTCCGAGCAA
>JAQIWH010007481.1:0-11389 GCA_034695005.1 Cryptops parisi
GCAAACAACCCATAAAACATGGGTTTGGAAATGCGCCTTTTCTAAGATACAGAGCAAAGTCCCAAATGCATAGACATGTTGTCTCATAATCGCGGTTTGTAGGTATGAAAATGAGTGCATTTTTGAACCCATGTTTACATGGAACCTTTTTTTTGCTTTGTTTTGATGCGTAGCCTCAGTTGTTAAAATTTGATTAGACCATCCAGGAACACCCTGTATAATTGTTGATGCAGGAGAAACTCTCGTAATCTAAGGAAGGTTTCATAATGGTTGCGTTTTCGGGAAGGAACTAAAAGAACTCGGAATCATATTCCAACATAATGCTTTCAAATTTTCTGTACTAGCACTCTACAAGTTTGCAAAGTTAATTGAATGAAGTGATTTCATTTAAATGTATTATTTTCTATTATTATTTTTTGAAAATGGTGCAGAAACTGCAAAAATGAATGATTGTGCATTTCTAACTTGGCTTTAAAATTCACAGAAAGCTTATACTAACGACTTTTCGTTTCTATTCTTTATGCTTATCCAGCCACTATATGTAAATCATGTTAATGATGTAAGTTAATTTTACACATTTAAGTTATTTTGTGTAATAGCATTACATTACATTTCTACATTTCAACATTACATTTACTTAAAATCTTAAAATAATCAATGTACATACATTTTTTTATGTATATATTTTAGACCAGTGTGGACGATAATAGAAAACGAGCTTCCGCATTAGAAGATGCATTGAGCAAAGAAAAAATATTCAGCTCCGAGTTGGACAATAAGTACAAGTAAGAAGCAATTTTTTTAATTACTATCTTAACCAGTTAGTAATTTTATAACTACATTAATTTGGTGGATATTTTTATTTCTGTATATTTAAAGAACAACGCTGAGTCAGTTGGAACGTTTGACAAAACAGGAAGCTGATTTGCGAGAGGAGAATCGTACTCTTGAAAGAGATGCAGCGTTATTGCGACATGAGCTTAAAGAGGTACCTGTTGTTATTTCTTTTGAGTTATCTCGCAATAAAATTTTGAATTCTTTACGAACAGTAGATTCTTTACAAACATTAATGGGAATACATTTTGTTGACGCTCATACAGTGGCAGAGCTACTATAAAATTAATGAAGCTTAAGCTTCAGGGTCCCCAAAGTTTTTAAAGTTTTAGCTACTAGTGACAAATCTAGCTGCTTTCATTACTAGCTACATTTTGAGTTTTTAGATATATATTTAAACATTTTTGCATTCACATTTTTTAATATTTATTTTTAAAATTAGCTGTGCTACATGTCAAAATTTAGTGACATCTAGCTACTATTTGCCTAGCAATTTGTTGTGAAGGGACCCTCATAATAGTTCATGCTTCAGGGCCCCAAAACTGTAGGTTACACACAGGTTATGAGCCCAGCTGCTACAGCACATGCATGAGCATGATATATATTATAAAAAGTCAAGTAATTTATTCCAGTAACAAAAGAAAGTCGACACGTGCGCTTTATCACCACGATAGTAATCTATCTGTGTGAAGAATATTTTCAATAATTTTGATGATGCTATTTTTACAAGCTTTTGTTCAACTTGGCTTGTCCATTGTGTGTGTGCACGCAGTTCAACATTTTTGCAGTCTATTTTGACCAGCCTCCCGATATCCCAGAAAGCTGAAATTTGAAACATAGACAGTTCATTTAAACCATTGGAATAAACACTTAACACAAATAAAAAAAAAAACAAACATCGTTCCACGTGTTTGTTTCAAATACTTTTTAAAATTTGGTTTGAAAACAAAAGCACAGTATCAAGCCAGGTTGTACTAAAAACCGAAATTTTTCTCTATTACTTGTTTTGCAGGTTCAAAGGAAGCAAGACATTGAATCCGAGAATCGACGGAAAGCCGATGCAAAGTTACAAGAAATGAAGCTGAAGCTTGAAGAAGAACAGAATAGGCGGGTACAAGCAGCGAGCAATAGTTTGCAAGTGACTGACAAGATTAATTCGCTAGAAAAACAGGTTCGTTTTATGACTTGTTTCGCTTTGGTTATAATTATTTATGGTTAATGAAAACTCACTAATGACAACATTTTTAAAATTTTAGATATCGGAACTGAATGAGAAAGTGAAAAGTGAGGTTGACTCCAACTCGAAACTGAAGAAACTCAATGCTGAATTGTCTATGGCTAATGTCAGTAAAGAGCAAACGCTACAAGACGTGAACGAAAAGTACATGTCGCTTCATCACGGGCGAGAAAAGTTGGAGCGAGAAATTGTGAACTTGCAAGCTCTGCTTGAACAAGAACGCAGTTCGCGTACTCAAGTGTCAGATAAAAGCGCTGAACTTGAAAGTACGTTGCTGATTTATTTAAATTTTTGTTTTTATTTGTTGTGTTGAATTAATTTTTCTATTTTATTTTATTTTTGTTTTTACAAACGGTATTATTGAAATGTTTGAATGTTTTTGTAGGTCGTAAACAAGCGTTGCAATCTGAAATTGAGCGACTTCGAGAGAGGGAGACGATGATCATGAATGAAAATCAACAAATGAGGGGAAAATTGGTCATGTTTGAAAAGGTATTGAAACGTCATATTGCTGTTTTAATTTCATTTGTGTCTATTAATATCTCGAGTGAGGTTAATTGAAAATATTTTTCTAGGGAAAAGCATCTGTTGAATTGGAACTTCGAAATTTGAAACAGTTGTACGAACAAGAAGTTCGTATGCGTCAAGAAGAAATAAATTCGTTGAAGGCTGACAAGAAGAATCTTGTGACTAACGAAGAGGCTCTGAAAGGTATTAACGTGCATATGATGAAGATTGTTGAAAATTATTTGGAGTTTCAATCATATTTGACGCATGGATTTTTTGTCTGTTTGAAGCTTTGCAAACTAAACTTGACGAAGAGCGTGCGGCCAGGCAGCGAGCAGAAGTTGTTTCGCAGGAGAAAGAGAGACAGTTCTCGATGTTGTCGGTGGACTATCGTCAGTTGCAACAACAACTTCAGCGAGTGGAAGGCGAATACCGACAAGAAATGGAAAAGGTACCCCCCCCCTAACATTCCAAACCTGAAATTTTTTTACTTAGTGGAGTCACATGTAAAGTAATTGTTGATTTGCATTCTGCAGTCGAAAGCTTTGTCGCTACAAGTGGAGCAAGATGATAAGAAACGGGCTCACATTCAGAACGAGTTCACTCTTCAAACGTCCGAATTGGCTGTTCTTCGAGCAAGGGAGAAGCAAGTGACCAAGGAAGTGACCGAATTGCGAGAATCCAAGAAGAGTCTCGAGGAAGATCTACACAAAATCAAGGCGTAAGTGTCACTGTTTCCAATGTGAAGCTCATTTTTTAACCTACTAATAGTAGGTTTCATATAGCGTAGGTTTTAACCTAATATACTCGATTGTTTTCATAGAACGAAATCTGTTGACGATTATCAAATGAAGGAGCTTCAAGATCAGCTAGAAGCCGAACAGTACTTCTCTGTAAGTAGATTTGTTGAAATTATGATAATTTACTATGCAAGATGTATGATTAGAAATTTATTGAAATTATTTTTGTTTTTAATAGACCCTATACAAGACGCAAGTGCGAGAACTCAAAGAAGAAACTGATGAAAAGATCAGATCAATTCAGGAAATGGAAGAAGAAAGGTATGTAATTATGTTTATTGTAACGTATTTGCTATTTTTCATACATTTTCTATGGGTATTTGTTTTGTTTTATCTTTATTATTATTTTTAGATTTTTATTATCATTGTTGTATCATATATTTTATTTTCATTATCTTTAGTATTGTTTGATGTAATATCTTATTTTTTAGAGTTTTATAAATTCATTAATTTCTAAAATGAATTAATTCATCTATTTCTATATTAATTTTATTAATATCTTCATTAATTTATATTTTTATACGTTTTATATTAGCTTCACTTATGAGTTGGTTAGTCCATTAGTTTGAGTTTGTGAGTAAGCTGGGGTTGAATGTATTTTACCATCTAGAAGTGTTTATGATAATATACTGTACAAGTTCAATGTACCAAAATTGCATAAATTGAGAACCGCATAAGTTTAATGTAACAAAAATCGCACAAATCGAAAATGGAATTTTTCAAAACTCGCCTAAATCGAATATTGCGTCACACAAAGATCACATTAATTTAAATTTGCCTAAATCAAAATTCTCATAAATCAAAACTTGCAGAAACTCGAAAATGGAATTATCAAAATTCGCAAAAACTGAATGTCGCGTTACTCAAAGATTGCATTAATTCTAAATTCACAAAGCGAAACTATATATAAAGCGTATTCTTGAAAAGCATTTTAAATGTACTTAGTTACTCAGTTATTTATTTATGTATCATTTTTTTTTATTTTATTGTTTTAAATTTTTTTTGATGATATGACTAATACTAGATAAAATGCATTTCAGGACGGAACTGAAACGACAGTTGCAACTTTCGCTTGTACAAGGTGACTCTCAAAGTTTGCGAGTGTGCATTGCCGAAGAAACAATCGCCGATCTCGAGAAAGAGAAAACGATGAAAGAACTAGAAATCAAGGAACTCGTTTCAAGGCAAAAGACGGAACTTGCCAACAGGGATAATGCAATCACCATGGTGAGGATAAAACATCATCGTACTTAATTTAATTTTTTTTAAAAGTTTTCAATGCACAATATATGTGTGAATTTTTTTTTTTATTTTATATGTACAATTTAATTAATACGTTATTATTTTTTTTTCAATAAAGCTAAAAGACCACGATGCGGAAATGAAGAAAACTATCGAGAAACTGATGGCCGAAAAGAACGAACTTGAGAACCAGTACAGAAAAGTGAAAGAAGGTCAGATTTGCATTTATGTGATTTTCAAACAAACTGGGTATCACCTAATTCTTAATTTCATTTGCTTTTATAATAACTTGTTCTTTTATCTTCTTTCACATCATTATAAAGTATCTAAAAAAAAAACCAACTTTTCATTACCAACTTTCAATAAATTTTAGTGTATTATTACAAAAAAAAGGAGGCGAAATTTGGTTCACGCTTTATTTTAAATTTCACACATTTTTGGTTTTGTAAATAATTTCAGTAATGAAAATTTACCAATCTTGGCGCTCTGCTTTTTTTTTCAAACACAGTTAAAATTAAGGTAGAAAAAATGTTTGCTTATTTTTGGTAAAAATACACCAAAATTGATAAAAAGTGGTGGTACAAATTTTTGTGTTGAATAACGTCAAAAAAAAAATTAAATATAAACAGTTATAATAAAAAAAATGGAGGTGATGAATTATTGGACACCCAGTACAGTATAGTTTGAGTAGGAAATTTGAATATAGGCAACTCTACAATGAACAAAACATATAGCAAATGACGACTTGAAACAACTTGTTTGTAAACCGAGAGTTGCCTGTATTAGTTTGTATTTATATGTGATGAAAGGGTTCCCAACGGTTTATTTGTTGATTATTTCAGAGTTGCTGAATGTGAGCAACCAGTCGTCGACGACGTACGATGAACTTGAGCGTCTTCACAAGCAGTTGAAACAAGAACAACTTCTCAAGATGCAGGCTGTGAACAAGTTGGCAGAAATAATGAATCGTAAGGATTGGGCGGGCAAAGGAAAAGTGAAGACGAGCTCGTCGGCTGATCTTCGTCGCAAGGAGAAGGAATGTCGCAAACTTCAGCAAGAATTGACAATGGTATGATTTGAGATGGAGTTGTTTGTGTCTTGTTTAGATTTTATTTTGTTAATGCTAAAAACTTACTATCAGTCTGGGGGTCTTGTTTCCAAATTGGAATAATCTTAGTATAGATTGTAAATTTTCTTTTGCATTTTATATCTAAAGCATTTGCTTGCTTGTTTGTTTTAAAAAATAGGAACGTGAGAAGTACGGCAAGCTGATGATGAAGTTCCAGAAGGAGAACACCGAATGTCAGACCGCACTGAATGAAGAGATGCAGTTTCGCATCAAGTTGCAAATGGAGCTCGACTCGAAGGATGCCGAAATTGAACAGTTGCAACAGAAATGCAATCACCTGAATAGTGAAACTGGAAGCTTAAGCAGTGGTGCTGAAAATGATATTGAGGAGTGGAATCCAGGTAGGTTTTCAGACTTTTTTTATATACAGTTTTGTGTATACAGTTTTCATGTCGGTCCCAGTCGTTTTAACTCAGCTTTTTGGATATTTTTTAATTGGTAATTTTGTATTTTTATATTTGATTAATAAGAAATGTTTTTGTTGTTAATTTTAGAAAATTATTACAAAACAATAATTGAAGGCTTGCTCGGAATAACGTTGTATGTTACAAAAATTCAATATTTAGATTATTATGGACTGTGCCTCATATATGGGTTTAGCTAGTGCTGTCAATAGACACTCATACTTCCCTAAGACATGCATATATCACTTTGAAATTGGGCACCCAATATGTGACAATGTGTTGAATACTTCTTTTGCCATTTACTTAAAACTATGAATTGTTACATGCAACGTTATTCCGGGCAAGCCTTCAATTAATAGTAGTACTAGTAAGGTACCCGTTACTACGTAACTTTGGATATTTAATACCATCCACCATTGATTCTTGTTTTTTGTCGTGAATCTCGCATTATAATAGGTAAAGAATTGAGTCTTCTTTTGTCAAACCAATAACAGAACGATTTATTAAACAATAACTTTGAAAGCAACTCACATGAAATTCCTTCATTTACATTCTACCATCCATTCAGTTTAAAATCCAATTGAAAAAGGCAACCTTTAACAATGTTTCTCAACAATGCCACTGATGGTGAATTAAGCTTTTTAATTCAACATAACAATACTAAAGAAATTATAAAACATACAATTAGTTGCACATAGTCATTTCAATCACTTGACTTTCACCCCTAAAGAAAGGGGTCTGGTCAATGTACCACTCAGGGAGATGCAGATTAATATCTCTTTTTCTCAGATATAAAATAAACTCGCTGTCATGTGGGATATCAGATGGTTGAAAAAGCCTCAGACATCGACAAATTATATATAGATTTAAGCAGAAACTCACTGTGTGGAAATTTTTTAAGTAGACTTAAATAAGTTTTTGTGACTAAATAATTTTTTCACTTGAGAGGGATGTAAAGCAAAATTCGCTGTACCGTTCATTTAAATTCACTAATCATAATATGTTTTTTTTTATTTTTATCCAGAATCCCGTCTGGAAGGATGGCTTTCCATTCCAAACAAACAGAACATTAAGCGTCATGGCTGGAAAAAGCAATACGTCGTTGTAAGTTCTCGCAAGATCATCTTTTACAATTCCGAAGCAGGAAAGCAGATTGCCGATCCAGCGCTTATTCTTGATCTTAAGTAAGCTGAACATAGGTTTCGATAGGTAGCGTTATTGAATTTTTGAGGTTCATTTCAAGTAATAACGTAATTAAACGTTTTCTTAGTAAACTCTTCCATGTACGATCAGTAACTCAGGGAGATGTCATACGAGCAGATGCCAAAGATATTCCACGTATATTTCAGGTGTGTTATTTATGGTTAAAATATTTCATTTTTCAAAATAGTTGCAGAGATGTAAATAATGAAACTTTTTTTTCCTGCTTAAGTGTTAGTTTTTATAAACATATTTATTGATTAAATTTTGGATAATTTTTCTTATTTCATGTAGTTGTTGTATGCTGGGGAAGGTGAGAGTAGAAAACCTGATGAAAATTCTCATCCACTGGAATTAATGCAAAAAGAAGTAAGTGTTTTTTTTTTAACTTGCAAGATTTTGTTAATGTTTTGTTTTAGTATTTGTTATGTTTTGTTAAAATTTTGTTTTAGTATTGTTTTTTGTTGTTTTTTACACTTGTGTTTCACTGGTGAGAGGTGCCTGTGAGGGTGAGAGTTCAGACACAGGGCAACAACTGGTGACAAATACTGATTTGAAATACTGATATTTATATTAGTTTCATTTGGGAGTGAGTTGTGTTTCACATGTAGGGCAACATCTATGGACAAATATAGATGTCAATATATGTAATATTAAGTTTGTTTTTAAAAAATCATTTTTTAATGTACCGTATTTTTGCGAATATCGGATTTTTTATACAAGATTTTACACAACAGGCTCCTTAGCTGCTTCTTATATTCGTGGACGTCTTATATAAGCTATAATGAATAAGAAGATACAATAAAAATATTACTTATTATATTATGGGTAGAATATAACAAAAAAATATATTAATGGGTGTGTTATTTTGGGTCTGTATCCTTCGATGTCTTAATCACAAAACACATTAAAGCCAATCGCAGCTTAAGGTTCATTGTTTAGTAAGCTGTTTTAGGTGTATCTCATTTGTGCATCTTATAATCACTTGCGCTGTATAAATTTATTTTTTTTACTCAAACCCCTGAAATATTTGAGTGTTTTATATTTGCGAAAATATGGTATTTGTTTTTAATTTTATGTTTTGATTTGGTATTTATAAAATTTTTCAGGAAATGAAACCTGGAACAGTTCAATATAAGGGTCACGATTTCGTTCCTATAAGTTTTCACATGCCAACAACGTGTGAAGCTTGTCCGCGACCACTTTGGCATATGTTCAAACCTCCACCAGCTCTTGAATGCAGACGTAAGTTTTTGTTTTTCATTCGGAGCAATTTCATTCTGGGAGAGCTCGATTTATGGCTGTGTAATTTGAATTATTTTTGTTTTTATTTTAAAAGGATGTAGGATAAAAATACACAAGGACCATTTAGATAAGAAAGAGGAATTGGTGGCCCCGTGCAAAGTGAACTACGACCCCAATACAGCGAAAGAGTTACTGCTATTGGCGCCTACGTGCGAAGACCAACATACATGGGTTTCAAGATTAAGCAAGAAAATACAGAAAATGGGTTATGCTGCTCATGAAGGATCACGAATTTCTCCAAGGTAGGTTGCGCTTTGAACTGTTTTGCAGAAAAAGATGGTTTGGTTTATTTTTTCCTTCTTTTTATACGTATGTTTCATTTTGTTAAATATCCTCATGGCTATAGTGCATAGAATTTCGTTAGACCCTGTTTGTGAAAATAGATGATACATTAATCTCTTGTTATCTGCAGTTTGGTTAACCATAGTTTATGATTATACAAGGCTTATAATTTTTTTTTGTTTTTTTTCAATTTTAAAAATTTATTAAAAATTATAAGTGCATCGTAGTTCAAATATGAATTACTGTAGACACTTGCTAATTCTGGATATTCCTTGCACACACGCGTGCTGGATTACTGAGAGAAGTGCATAAAAAACGTTAGTTTAATCCTTTACTAAACTCAATGTTGCAAATTTACTGTATGTAGTGTTTAAATAAAAACCTAAATAAGAAACAAATATATGATGGGTAAAGAAAAACACAATCAGTACATACTATTTATGGTATCATACTATCGATTGACCCATTTGCTGATATCGGTGCTGTAACCCAGCCTTTTTTACACCGCGGCAGAAAGAAAGCTGGATTATTGAGGGCTGGATTAGCAAGAGTCTACTGTATCTGTATGTGAAATTTTTTTCACACTTTTCTTTCAATCAACATTTTTTTGTGCACTTTGTTAAAAATTTTGGAATCATATTTTTAATTTTATTATTTATATAGTTTCATTACAGTAATACTTTTTAAAAATATAATTTTACTTTTATTTTGGTTATACATAGATGTCAGGTTCAAGCCCATAGTTCGCTATACTGTATGTCCTCTCCGTAGGAACCATGAAAAGTTGTTTTTCATATTTTTATCAATGATTGTATTCAGTTTCTTTAGGTCATGAATAAACAAAATTTCATTCAGTTTAAAATTGATTTAGTTAGTTTAGCCACTTGAAATGTGGTGGAGAATTTATAGCGAAAAAAGTAAATAGGTTCATCTTGTTAATTGCCAAAATTGCTTTTCATATGACAAGTTCCCATTTGAATTCCTCCCGTAAATAATCGGAGCAGATAATTTAATATCTAATCAACATGTTACAATGTTATTTATTTATTTTTTTTAAATTAACTTTTTTTCTTTATTGAGGAAAAAAATTATCGTTTGAACATTTAAATTTTAACATTTGATCATATCTTCAATTAGAGAAAAATTAATATATTTGAAGAGCTTTGGGCAATATAATGATAACCACATTTTTGAAATTAGTTCAGGAGAGCTGTTTTTCTGGCGAAAAACTCCATAGAGTATCATACTGAGCAGCAAGGTGATTGTCGTTATAATGCTGCCATTTTCTGTCGAATCCAGGAAATGGTAAAGTAACAAGCTAAAAACGCTACTGAGGAACAGTTTGATGTAAAAATGTCATTTTTGGAAAAAAGTGTGGCTTATCGTTATATTGCCCAGAGCCTTCATTTGTTGTTGAAAATTTGATTTTTAAACGAGACGTTACTTGCTATAATCACCTACCTGTTAGATCTGAAAGTTTAGTCTGATTAATTTCAGATTCAAGTAGCTGATGAAAAGCTGATCATTGTTCAAAATGATCATTGAAAAGCTGATCATTGTTCAAAATGATCATTGAAAAGCTGATCATTGTTCAAAAGCTAATATTCAATGTTCAGATAACAATCTGAACATTAAATATTACTCATGTTATTCACTAAACTTTTGCTGAAGAAATTGATTTGAATTTTCAGGGCATCAATACGCCAGCCATACAAATCACAGCAGGTACATAAGTCAAATACACTACCATCTACTACATCGTTAAGGAAATGAATTTGAAGTTCAACCTACAGGTAAAACATCTGCTTTCGTATTCTTTCTTCAAGTTCTTTGTTTTGTAATATTTTGCACTTGCATGTTGCTTGATTCGAACATTTAAAATTAATCTCTTCTTTTGTTTTGTACATTTTATATTGAAACTTATAAAATTCATCTATTTGATGTATTTTGTTTTTATTTGAAATTTTGAAGGTTCCCATGAACTTGACGTCATTCGAAAAATTTCAACTTTAAAAACATGTTTTTTTCTCATTTTTTTTGGAAAAATTCACTTCTTCGGATACATTATATTGTAAATGCCCCTTATTTATTGACGAACTATGTTGTGTGTAGATGATCAAGCTTTGTGTTTGTTTTTTTATTTTTTATTTTTTATTTTTTGATGGGTGCTAATTTTGCAGTGGATGGCGAAGCTTGAAAGGAACCGTATCATCGAGTTCTGTGTTTGTTAGGTGTGCATTTTATTTTATTTTTTCCTCCTGTTTACTTGGAACTTCAATACATGACTATTAGTGACTACTAGTAAATTTCTACTGAATTTATTAATTTTTCATTAAGCGTTTTCATAAAAGACACTTTATTGTTTTCATACTCAGGTGTGTCAAATGAAAGTGGGAAAAATATCATTATTAAGGGGGTTATAACTTTGACAAGCCTTTTCCAATACTTC
>JAQIWH010007482.1:0-11387 GCA_034695005.1 Cryptops parisi
TCACGTCTTACAACGAGACTGACGCGAGACTTGCGCAGATGAAACTAAATCCATAGTTAGCACACACGGAGTATAGTATGTGGTTAAGAACTACATTAACACTCATTTACATATATTTATGCAAATAAATGCAATGAGAAAGAAGTGGGATTCGGAAAAACGTTATGAAGCTTGGTTCCCGCGTATGCGTCGTGATTGGACTCGAGCCTGTAGTGCGTGGGCCGTGTCGAGCCCGTCCAGTGGCGTTTTTAGGGCGTATTTTGAGTGTAGCTCAATTTCAACCTGGCGTATAATGCGTGCGACCAATCAGGAGAGAGGAGTTCATGACGTTGGTACAGCTATCCCATAATCCAATGCTACGAATTCTTCTTCTCGACCATCATTATTTATGAAGTTTTCTGGAAATTCAACTGCAACCCATTCACGAAGGTCGAGATTTTTTCAAAACGTTTGGTTTGACGTCGACTTTGATTTAATACGCGGCGTTTAAAACGCTTTAGTGAGAACTAAGCTTTAAGGTATGAGTGAGCTGTTTAGGTTGGCATTCTACAGAGTGCGTGTGTGTGTCTATTAGTGAACAGAGAAGAATAACCTAGTCGGCAGACAAGCCAAAGTCGGTATCGCTAAGCAAGTGATACCGACAAGTACCGTATGCAAGTATCGATAAGTTAACAAACTTAGACAAGCCAAGAAAACATGGCAGTTCCAACAGTGAGGAAGGAAAATAGACAGCATGGCCAAGCAACCAGTGGTATTCAAATTTCTCGTGAGGAAGAACATACACACCAGTGAGCTGTTTTAATGACCCACGACCAGGAGCCAGTCATTCAGGTATGAACGTATATACTGTAAATCTCCAATTGATTAAAGAAGTGAGAAACTTGTGGGGGGAGGGGCAAGCATTGTATGAAGCACCATTAATTAATCGGTGAAAGTCGTCAATGTATTTGCTGGTGAACGAGGTGATTTTTGTTACTGAAAAGTGTTAACTAACACTGTCAGTCAGGTAGATAGGTATTTGTGGTATATGCATTGCTGCATTTGATATTGTTGAAATAAAAAAAAGCTTCCCAAGTCTCACTCACTTTTTTTCCACTCGTTTGTCCAACCTACCATTGAATTTAAGAAAAAGTGGGTGAAAAAATTATAAAGTATGAAAAAAAATAACACTCCTACTAATATATAAATGCAAAAGTCCGTCTGTATGTTTGTGGCTCCACCACGTAAACACTACTGATCCGATTAACTTAGGTTTTTTTTTGTCAGCATATTATAGGTCCCAGATAACATAATAAATTTTATCCAGATTGAATGTACGCTGCGATACTTAATCTCGGATAATTACTATATTATTATAAGCTTCGTGCTGCGAGCAGCAGTGTGGATCGGGTGTTGCGCCTCCGCATGACGTACCATTAGTCCTGGCCCCGTGATATACCTCCGTAAAAAAATTGTTATCCAGAGAATTTGACTTTTGATTAATGTTTTTGTAATCATTAAAAAAGTAATTTAGCTTGGGTAGACATTTCTAATCCGGGCCAAATGCTTCTGGGCGACATTTTTAAAAATGGCGGACGTATTTTTATTTTATTTTTATTTTATTTTTATTAAAACATCCCTGGAGATAAACTTAGATGATACATCAGATGAAAGGACGACCGGGTTGACGGTTAAACCCAAGCTTTTTGATTCCTGTTTTAATAGTTTAATTGTAAAACGACCTCGAGCGAAGCCGCGGGTACCGCTAGTAAGAAATAAATAAATAAAAATAAATTTAAAAATGCCATGTCGAAAAATTATGGCTTATCACTATCTTGCTCAAAGCCCTTCCATTGACATCATTCAAATATTAAGGCATATCGTTTTCTGACAAATTTTCCAATTTCTGTCATTTTTAATACATTTATTAAAGAGATTTATAGATTACAATAAATGGTATCCATCTCCAGTAATTGGAATCTGACCTTGACCATAATCAAAATCATCATCTGGTGGTTGCCTACAATTTTTGGAACAAGTTTCTGTTCAATTGAAATGTTTGTTTCTTTTATTTAAACTTTATCATGTATGGTTTTTGAAAATATGCGATAGGGTTTGAAAAGTCTTTTGATATAAACAATCATCAAGTTTTCTGCTGGTACGTGATTGACCACAGATGACTAGCAGAAAACTGCATTATACTTATGTGAGTGTTGTCAGATTACACTATTCGATTCTTGTTTGTCATTGAGATTACAAATGGTCAAATTATAGGGTAAAGTGTGATGCTTTTTGTGTTTAATTTTTGATAATACTATACCGTGCAAAATGTCTTATTAGTAAGAAGATTAAAAGTAGTCTGAATGTTTGCTTAGTTTGAATGTTTTATTTCAACGTTGCTTATATCTTTTCGTTTACTAGTATTATAGCTAACTTAATGCATTGATAAAACATGCTATCGATCCATTGACAGTTTAATAGTTCACATATTTGGTTATAATGTATTTGGTTGTCTTGACTTAATAATAAATATACTAGCTAGTTTTATATTTTATAACCATTTTTGGTTGTTTTTTTTTTTTTTGCTTAAAAAAACAAAAATCTTACATCATTTAAAATATTTTTCAGTCGTGTCATTTCTATACAAATTTCATAATTCAGCAGACTCGTTATATACAGTATGTTAATTTAAATCCTTGGCGTAGTACAAACAAAGCTCTTATAATATTTAACCATAGGTAAATTCATATCAGGCTCAAACTTCCATACTTCACCCTTTGGTAGTGCAAAAGAAAAGTTTTGCACGAATGCTGTGATAAATAAGAAAACTTCCATTCTGGCAATAATTTCACCTAGGCAGCTTCTTTTTCCTATAAAAAAATAAGTTCAAAAAGAATCGATTAGATTTGCGTATGCTACATAATTTAGGTATTTTTTGCCAAATATTTGGTGTACGCAAAACATAGTTCGGTACCTGTGATAAAAGGAATTACATCTTCGGTGCATTGCGCTAGTGTTCCATTTGCGTTTAAAAACCTCTGTGGATTAAACTGATCAGGATTCTTCCACATCTTAGGTGAACGGTTGAGACTCCACAAGTTGAACATCACATACCAATTTTTAGGAAATCTGTATCCATTGAACGTTACTTCATCTTGACATAAGAAAATAAAAGATTTTATTTGTAGAGAATGTAATTCTCTTCACATTTTGACATTTGGTAATTCTCTCGACATTAATCATATATTCCATTAAATATTATTCTCATAAATTCCTTGTCGTATTGAATTCATACGAGTATTTAAAAGTCCTGCAGTAGGTTTGAACTTGTAAATACAGTAGTTACTAAACATTTATATTAGTATCTACCAGCAAACACCGCTTGAAAGCTTATTGATTAATGTTTTTTAGCTTTGTGATTAATTAATTTTTAGAGCTAAACGGTCTTCATTTTCTGGATGACCCTTTCGTATATGGTAAATTCTTACAATTGAAGGACTCCAGGCAATATAACGATAAACTACACTTTCCAAAATTACATTTTCATCAAATTGTCCCTCAGTACTTAGTACTTCTAAAGCTTGTCACTTCATCACTTGCTGGATTTTCCAGAAAATGACAGCATAATACAGAGATTTTGTTGCTCAGTATACTGGTACCGTAGTAGTCTATGGGGTTTCTCGCCAGAAAAACGGCTGCCCTGAACAATTTTTAAAATGTGGATTATTATTATACTAGATGGGTTCCCGTGCAAAAGCACGGAACGTCAAAACAATAGGTTTGACGTTTTTTTTTTATTCGCCGTCCATCGGGAAAAGTTGAGTTACTCCAGTGCCGATCGACTACTCACGTTTAGTTCTATGTTTCTCCCGCAATGCAATGCGCGACCGTCGGGAGGTGCGTGCGCAGTGCAAATGCGCTACAGGCTCATGCAACGCTAACTGGAGAGTCGCAAAGCTTTCTGGGAGCGTTACAGAAAGTGTCTATTATATAAAGAGATTGCCTGAAGCCTTTTAATTCATATGATTGTGGACCGTTCTAAGTATTGTGGTGAAATATCGTGGCTGTCGTTTTTTTTTTATATTTAAAAACGATTCCCAAGCGAAATAAAAGTGATGCTAGCAATTTAGATATGCCAAAGAAATGCCAAAGTAAAGTGCTTCCTATAATTGTAGTGTTGTATTTTATTATCTTTAATTGTTGTTGTTGTTAATCTCGTAATCAGCTTAATTTATAAATTAGATTATCATTAGTAAGTAGTCTGTCAAAAATAACGGGAATTTTTTAAGTGGTAAAAAAAAGGTTTCTGTTGTATGAGTTCCAGTTGTCTAAGTGCTGCCTATCTACCATTTGAACCCATCCAGTGCGGGTTCGAATCTCAAGGAGGGACAAATAAAAAGTTTTTTTTTTTTTATGATTTTCTCCATCTCATTGTGACATACAGACAGATGAAGCAAATTATATTGTTAAGATAGGGTATTGTATGTACAGTATTGTATTGGAAAAAACATAGCACAATTACATGTAATAAATAGCGTTTGCTACTATCCACGGTTTTAGGTATCTACGGATTGGCTTGGAACCTACCATCTCATGGATGTAGCCAGGGTGGGGCAGGGACTTGCACATCCCTAAATTTTGGCTAGGTGACAAAAGAGTATGATCATCTTCAAATTAAAGAAACATAAGTTGATATAATACAATCTACATTCCGAGAAAATGGGCGTTAGTAAGTTATAAATACTTGTATTTATAACTATTTTTTTACTGTACTTTACTCACTACTTTTTTTTAGGCTACTACTATTTATCAAGTATCCTAATAAATCTTTCTTGTGTGAAAATAAATTCAATAAAATTTGTGAAACAAATAGTAGTAAAATTAGTGTGAAGATGAACTTTTGCCTACCCCTGACTGAAATGCTGGCTACGCCCATGTATCCTCCGTGGATACTGAGGTTCTACTGTGCCGCTATTTCTAAGTATTTCTCACACCGCCAAGTTAAATTGCGTTTTATCAACATTAAATTACAGTACAGCAATGGGGTTTATAAAAGAAAAAAAAGTGGTTACCCGTTACTCGACGAAACATAGTAACCGAAGCCAGAGATACATATCTATGCATTTCAAGGATAGTTGCTTCTGTGTATGGTAGATTAGGTCTATCTTTCATGCACGGCAAGCGCTCTCTTCCAACCACTTCGTCTAGCTCTGCCTGAACCTTTTTTTGCACATCCGGATGTGCCGCAAATATTCTTAGTGCCCAACATAAAAATTCAGCAGTACTGTCCACTCCCGCAATAAAAAGATTCGAAATGTTTGCTTTCATGTAGTCACCTAGGTGGAAGATGTTCGAACTTAGTTAAACAGTCATTTGCCTAGAATGGGTGTTAAAAGTAAGCATTTTACTTGAAAAGATGTTTTCTTCATCTTCGAGATTTTCATGTTTTTTGCTTTGACGGTTGTTATGTAAATACCAATCAATGAGATCTCGCAGGTTATTCTCATCAAAGGTATTTTCATGCTCTTCGATCATTTTATCCACAAACTTATTTATAGGGTTTAAAATTTTCTTAAAACCAGTCATCGATGAGGGTAAATAGCTAAAGAAATGAAATACTGTATATACAATAACACCAAGTAAAGTATAACAAGTTACGAGACAATTAATAGTTTAAGATTTAAAGTTTGAATCCAAGCATATCACCTACCTCATTATGTTTGGAAAGGAATTCAATACACCCAGGAAATCTACATACTCTATTAGTTTAGTTATTCCAGCAAGTGAACTGGCTACTGTCGTGTCATCATCGGAAAACCTCTTTCCAAATATCAAACACGCCATGACATTGCTAGTTGCTTTTTTAGCTATTCCTGTAACATCGTGTTCTTTTCGTTGATTTTTCTTAAAAGCCATCATGGCGTTCTGAAACGTCCAACTTGGTTTATAAAAGGAGATTATTTTTTATCAATATTATACAGTATAAAATAGCATTATAAATTTTTATAAAATAAACAGCTAAAAAGTTATCGGGGGTGGACAATTTAGGCGACTCACCTTGTATATACTAGCTTAAACCCGCTGAAAAATTAAGGGTGCCATATACTGCATGAGCTTAGTTGTTGAGCGTAATTTTTGTCGCGATCATTGGACTTTCATTTTTACAATAGTTAAATTAAATTATTAGAAGATAGATTATATTTTTTTAATGGTTTGATATAATATGAATCCTACTCATTAAAGAACACGACCTTCCTCCTACTACTGTTCCTCACCAGTTATAGCCATTGGACAAGAAACATCACGTGATTCTTTTTATTGCACATTCTAGAAACTTCCAGAACAGAAGGCTTTTTTTACTAAAAGCGCGTGCTTCCTAATCAGCACCACCGTGTGTGAAAATGACGAAATAAATACTCTAATTGTAACGAATACTGCGAATAATATAATAACGAATAATAACTGTAAAGAATAATAACTACAACGAATGTTGCGAAGCAACATGAGCTAAATGAAAACAAAAAACAAACAAAACTTTCCCGTCATCTTTGACGGGCTATTTACTAGTATAGTATAAAAGAAAATAAACATGCATTTGTTCACCTCTGCTTCTGCATGAATACAATCTTCCATTGGTGATTTACCAGAACCAAAGTCTCTCATTGCTCTCATCAAGAATGTTCGCTGTTTTCTCCATAAATTGCCATCAGTCACTATAACACCTGTAGAGGAAAATATAACACGCACCTGATTAACATATTGTAGTGTATGAAATACAGGATGGTTTGTTCTTAACAGGCAAAACTTTACAGGGCGGTAGGAAAACATACAAAAAAAGGCCGTATGAAGTATAAACCTCAGTGTCCACAAAAGCTACTTTTGTTAGTTACAGACCGTAAGTTTGGCTTATTGGTGCAATGTGCAGGGTAGCCCTTTCTTGTGCAGTACTGTATACTGCAACTGTTGTTGTTACTGGTGATGCTTTTCACCATCAATGTTCCAAATGTGCTTTATTCGATTCTGTACAGGCTTGAACATGTCTCATTCGGGACTATCGCAATTGCACTCTTTCAAAGATAAGCTAATTTCAACCTGGTGTCGTTAATACTAGGATTTGCATCACACGAATGGGCCAAACTTAGTTCTGTAACTTTCAAACAAAGCGTTTGCCGACATAGCTTCATATGGCCTGTTGTGTTTGTATTGGTGCCTCCTACGCATCACCCTGTAAAGTTTTTCCAGTTAGTAATGAGTCACCCTGTAGTTGATATTAATATACAGTAGGTATAACATTTAGTATTGAATTTTAATGAAGAATATAAACATTTAATGTTGCATTTAGTAGCTTACTTTTATGATTTCCTATTTCACTATCGATTCCTTCTTGAGATCTGCCATCAAACTCTGGAAACTTAAGGAGGCCTTCCTTGATAAGTTGTAGCTGATTGTTTATAACGATTACATACCTAATCGACATGAAATGAGTACAACTTTTTGGTTTAAGAAACAAAAAAATCGGCACAAAGAGAAAAGTATCACCTTGTTCCAAATTTAACTGAAATTATATCTCCATATTTTTTAGAAAGACGAATAAAATCTTCCTGTGGTTTACTACTCATGAATGGCATATAACCAAATATAGGGATACCCCATGGGCCAGGTGGGGTTCCCAAATAGAATTGCCACTGTTGTATGATGTAAAGTGTTATAACTATAAGCAAGATGGTGATGGTGATAATGCTGCTACCATCCAGGTACTGAAGCATTTCTTCTAAGATCATCTAACATTCAAATAGACAAATACATGTATATTCGAAACTTGATTATTTTCACTAGATCGGAGATAATGATGGTAACAAACACAGTAACTTCCCACTAAAATAGCCATTTAAAAATTATTAATAGTTTTTCCAATGTCACAAAACGCAATGTCACAAAATGCACAATGTCAAAATATTAAGAAACATTATTGAACACATTTTTCAGACGATACGGTACTTATTATCAGCATAATAATCTTTCCACAACCAACTGAGTTTCTTGCTTACAACGTTTGTTCTGTTTTTTTTTTTCGTTTTTAACTTTAAAAAAAACATTAATTTTTATCAATGTCATTCACATAAATATTTTTAACATTTTTTAAATTTATTTATATCAGTACAGTATTTTTAATACTGTTTATAAATAATTTTTTTCTTGCTTTATTTCTGAAAATTGTCGATCTTTAAATTTTGTTAACTTTTTGGTTTTACATCAAAACCAACTTTAGTGAATTTTTGTTAATTTCGTTTTTCATTCGGAATCTTTAAAGAGTTGCTATTAGCCCAGGCATTATAGGTTTTTACCTCGAAAAAAATAATGTAGTTTTGATTTTTGGCATACACGTTCCTTACTACCCTAGGAATGACCCTTCAAAAGTCCCCGCCTCTAGGGTGCCGGCGTCATATTTTTTAAGGCCTAAAATGACGCACATTTTGACAAATTCCCACACTGTTTGTAAACCGTCACCGATGCGGACAACATGTCGGTATACAAAGTTAGAGAACACCTTCCTAGCTTTCCAATGGTATATCTGCGATTTCAGTGCAACGTACGGTTGCCGAGTTATTCGTCCACATATGCGGCGTCACTGGTCACCCCTCCCCCCCTTCACACCTTTTGCAGGTAGTTGGTGCAAACACCGTCACAGATACGGACAACATGTCGGTAACCAAAGTTGGAGTACATTTGTTTAGCTTTCCAATGGTATATCTGCGATACCGGTAGGATAAATGGTTGACGAGGGACGTGTCCAAGTATGCAGCATCACTGGACACTCCCCGCTTTACGCCCCTTGCAGTTAATTGGTGCGAACATCGTCACAGATACGGACAACATGTCGGTAACCAAAGTTGGAGTACACCTTTCTAGCTTTCCGACGATATATCTGCGATTCTCGTGCGAAGTACGGTTCCCGAGTTATCCGTTTACGTATGCAGCATCACTGGACACTCCCCCCCCCCTCACGCCTCTTGCAGGTAGTACGTGCGAACTCCGTCACAGATACGGACAACGTGTCGGTAACTAAAGTTGGAGTAGACCGTTCTAGCTTTGAATGGTATGTCTGTGATCTCGGTGGGATGAACGGTTGCCGTGGTACGTGTCCAAATGTGCCGCATAGCTGGACACCCCTCCACGCTCCCGCATTTTGCAGGTAGTTGGTGTTGGTAATACATTGGGATTCTTGGCAAAATACCTAAAAAAAATATGAGGCACGTGTTGCTTTTAGAAATAATATTTTTAATAGAACCGACAATTAAATTATAATTTTGAAGTAGCCCGCATAAAGCAACGAAATTAGATAGTCCATTTTGAAGGCAAAACAGCGTTACAGTTTAGTCATTGTCTTCGTCATCAGATCCGTCGTAAGAAACATTCAAACACGAGGACCCTCGGCAATGTCCACACATCAGACTACACTCAAGTCCAGCACGCACACACTCACACCTGTTGCCGCAAGTGCCCTTGCAATTGCAGGATACCAAGTTAAGCAAATGGTCTGGAGCAGGAGGAAGAGTGGTGGTCACAGGCACTAGTGCATCGTCAAGAATTTTCCATCCCCAATCTTGAGGGTCCAAGAAATGACCCAGCCATTCTTGGACTTGTAGGTACACTCGAAGGGAATGCTGCTCACACGCAGCACAGGTTGGGGGGAGGGAAGGTAGTTGGAATGAAGCAGTGATGGGCTGTGTGACAATTTTTCGGCAATACTTCACTGCTCTGAGTTCGTCAAGTGTTTGACACTCACACTTGTCGTAGAGAGCGATTGTGAACCTCTCTCCTGCGGACAAGATTGCCTTTTTATCTGCATTGGGGCGCGTGAAAATCTCCACTGAAACCCGCAGTCTCTACAATTCTAAGACGCTCATCAGTGAACGACTTTTTCCTATCTGCATACCACTTTTCTTGAAGTAGCTGATCAGCTGTTCCCTTAAAATTCACAATGCTTGACTTTCCAGGAACATCTGTGATTACAATTGCAGAACCATAGTGTGCTTTCAACTTATTCTTAAAGTACTGGCGACTGAGGGCTGAGTGGAGGAGGATGATGCTGAAGTTGATTCCATAACCTTTATCAGGTCGTCAAGTAAGAATTGACATTCATCATTGTTCTCCATGAAGTCTACTACCCTCTCAAACGCTACTTTCTTATTGCTGTCTTCTCTTCGGCCCCGTCCTACACCAGAGGTAGTGGAGGAGAAAAAACGCAGGTCGCATTCAGTGTGATATTTAGCTTCAGCGGCAACAAGATCCTGGACACTGTCAATAAGAGCCTGGACGATTCTTGCCCATTCATCCTGTCTCTCTTCACATCTAACCCTCACAGTGTTCTTGAAGACCAGAGTTCTCACATCATATATTACCCTCCTGTACTTCATTTCCTTCTTCGTCTCCTTCCTTTGAGAGGCTTCTTTCCCGCAGAACAGACAATCTGTCATAAAGTTGAAAACAGGCACGGAAGAACGTAAAGTAACCGGATCAGTAGCACTAGATGCAACTGCATTACACATCTTCCTATCTTTCAGTATAGATGATTTTCTGGTGTACTCTTTTCGACACGAAACATGAACAATCACACTCTCTTTTGCTTGGAAAGCCTCTGCTTTGCCATAATTTCTTTCTTGACTAGCAGCGACTAGCCCATGCAGTCTTCTGGATACCACAACCGTGGTTTCATCTTTTAGTGGTTCACTGTCACAGATAAAACACTTCCAAGAATCCATCCTGAAATATTTCACTTCATTTCATCCCCAAAAGAAAATACAGCAATTATAATGAAACAAAAACAGAACCTACTACTGAGTGATCAATGTTCGACGGCACGTTCGACGACAAACTTGTATACGGTACATCAAATACATTGTACTTATTTACATTGTTGGTACTATTTTTATTTTATTTTATTTTATTTTTTATTTCACATCCTACTGGACAAAACAACGTACAATAAAATCAACATCAAGAGTAAAAATATTACATACAAAAAAGAGTAAATCAACATTTGGTTTAACTTCCACTTCGGTTAAATTACTTAAACAACATCCTACAAATGACAACAACAACAACAAGAAAACAAATCGATAGGATTGATACAGGGCCAGATTTACACTATAAGCTAAATAAGCTACAGCTTAGGGCCTCATAGTCTGGAGGGGCCTCAGTTTTAAACGCTTCTCAAAAATTGATTAAAAAATATCAAATAAAAGTCTTGAATCTCAAAATAGGGGCCTCACAATTTAACATAGCTTAGGGCCCTGCTTATCACCCGAAATTTCGATATACATTAACACCTTGTAATAATTTCGAGGGATGCAAAAATACACCAGCAAATTAACAACAATATAGGATATAGGCTACTCGATGAAAAT
>JAQIWH010007483.1:0-11386 GCA_034695005.1 Cryptops parisi
TATACGGGAGACATATTCCAACAATAATAATAATAATAATTCAATTCAATTCAATTTAAGTTTATTTGCATCACAGCCGAGGCCACAAGGATACAGGTTAACAAACGTTTTTAAAAGTATACAATTTTGATAAACAGAGAATATAATGTTACAAAGACAAATGAGGAAGTTTCACTGAAGTATCTACAGAAAGGCGTCCTGTCACATGTTGGCATTAAGATGGGAAGATATCAATGAGGTCTGGGTTGAGGTTGTATGTTTTCTGCATCCTGTTGATGGGTGACTGTTGAGTGGGGCTTTGCGCCTGAAGTCAGGTCGAAACAGCTCCGTTTCATGCCTGGTTTTGGGAGACGGGACATTAAAATGAAGCCTGGCGACTAAATCAAGGACGTCCACGTCCCCCAATAATATTTTCCGAAGAAAATTTACATCAGTATGTAGCCGCAGATTGCTGAGCGTTTGGGGTTCAGTTTCAGGTGTATAATTTAGGAACTTCCGCGCCATGTAACGCCAGAAGGATTTTCTCACCTGCTCCAGCTCTATAGAATGCTGTTCAGTGCAGCTATTCAAGATGACTGATGCATATTGCAATATCGGAAGAACAAGGGCAGTAAACAGGTGACAGAAGGTTTTGGCATTGACGAAGGCTAGCGGGTTCCGAAGTTCCTAAGGGTTCCGAATAATAATTTTTTTATTTTTTTTATTTAAAAATATTACATCCCATAGGGACAAAAAGAATCATAAATCTTTGATAGCTAACAGGTCTTTTGTATGAATAAATAATTCTATGTAAAATAATATATCTAAAAAAGCTGGTTCTTATAATGGCTACATATTTTTGAACATTTTTTGGATTTACAATTCATCGAGATTGTCCTGAGGCGGACCGGTAACTGATTCCAATCGCCAAAGGTATTGTATGGGAAAAAGGAATAATGGGTGAGTGGTATTCGCGAAATATAGATTAATTGATACCGTTGGGTTTCTCGAGTATTGTCTTGTATCTGTAAGTGAGTTCGAAGAAAGTGTAAGGGGTGTCTATTGTTTTTTATCGCCTATAAGTCGGTGATATTTTATGAGTTGAGTGATATCTAGAAGTCTTCTTGACTTTAAAAAGTTGTGGATTGGACTGTATTTGGGCAGATTAAATATTATTCGGATAATTCTAAAATATGCTGTCTGTACTGTTCTTAATCGATATTTGGGTGCGTCACCCCATATTATTATTGCATAAGTATTGCATAAGCTGGATTTTTGTTTTAATAATTGCTAATTTTCCCCTGTAATTTAAAAAATTTTTAAGTTTTTTAGCTGAAAACAAATTTTTATTTAATTTAGGAGTTACTTTTTGACAGTGGCTCGAGAAACGTAGAAAAGGATTTTTCCAGAGTCCAAGAATTTTTAGAGTGAGATTGTTAGGGTCTTTTGAGTTATTTAGTAATATTCTATTGGTTTTCAATTTATTTAGTCGAAGACCATGCTCCGAACACCAGTGGTTTATCCGAGTGAGGTCTGTTTCTATATTGTAACTATTAATATGAGTTTCATATGGGGGATAATTGTACAGTAGTATATTATCATCTATGTAATTAAATATTGTGCCATCTAAGGGTATATTATGAATGGTGTTGGCAATTAGAAAATACAACAGAGAACTGTGGGTTGACCCCTGAACCACACCGTTAAGTGAAGAGGTTGTGGTTGTTGGAAGAGATTTTATTTGAAATGTGCGATCTGTAAAGTAATTATGTAACAAAGATATCACTAAAGGAGATACGCCTAATTCTACACAAATAGCAATTACCGAATTACGACTTAGCGTATCAAACGCCTTACTTATATCTGTCTGT
This sequence comes from Cryptops parisi, assembly GCA_034695005.1. Lineage (NCBI taxonomy): Eukaryota > Metazoa > Arthropoda > Chilopoda > Scolopendromorpha > Cryptopidae > Cryptops > Cryptops parisi. The sequence goes on from JAQIWH010007483.1 coordinate 1,851, forward strand.
AAAATCGTTATTGACTGTGTGCTGTGACTTTTAAATACAGTACGCATATGTATATATATATTTATTTATTTAAAAAAAAATTGTTTTGCTAGAGAAACCTCTGTTCGATACTCATATTAGATTCTCAAATCGAAGTTGATGTGCTTTTATGTTTTTAAAAATAGGATTGGTGATGTTCTTTTTATGTGTAAGCCTTGGTTCAAACTTTTAGAATAAAACATGACACGTATTTCATAAAAGAAATGTGTAGCCTGCGTCAAGCGAATGAGACATTAATGAGAAGAAAAAAAGTATCAGGACACCGATGAAGCTTGTGCGGTTTTGAAATAACAAGTTCGTAGCAAAACGAATGAATAATAATAAATCGATTAATGTTACAAACTTTTATTGATAAAAAACTCGTACTGAAATGCCAACGAAGTTTCGTTAGAATAATGAAGATAGTTTTTCGTATATAAGAAGCACTTGAAATAATATTTTTTTGCTGAATATTAGGGAATTGTCACACATTGAACTTGAAAGGAACCTATACAGGATATCCGAAAAATAAATAGAAAATGTTTTTTGAATAAAATTTGTTTTTTATTCACACCATCTTTGAATGTGCTTTGAGCATATTTGTCAAGCTACTACTGTATATTTCAGTTTCACTTCAATTGGTATCCACATATAGCAGCATTGACATAACATATAATTGTACACACACGCGGTGCTGCAATAATTGGTTTACCCAAAGAAAATCAAAAGGCATTGAATAACAATAGCAATAAAAGCTGTTCCTATGACATATAACTATTCTTACTCGAGTGTGGTCTGAGATGGAATACATTTGATCTTTGGTAGGGCTGTAAATGATGCACATTTTGAGTACATTAACACGTAAATTAGCTTATTGCATTTTACTTTAACATACATCAGATTTTACATACATCTCTTCTTCAAAACGTTATTAATTATTTGAAGGGCCAGGTGTAAAAGAGTGTTAAGTACCATTTTTACAATTTGCCTTGCTGTCTATGGGCTACTTCACATTTCTTGCACTAATATCTTTGCACAGAATTCTTTGCACAGTTTTACTCAAAATTATGCGTCAGGAAGTAGAAATACATCTAACGTGCTTCTAGGTCGTTTTTGACCAAAATGTTACTTAACACCCTTTTACACTACCAGGCCCTTCAATAAACTCCATAGTTCTTTTTTCAGACTATGTCTATAATATTTTTCTAGGTTTTTATGTTGAAATGGAAGTTTGCATCAAAGTGCATGCTTATACAGAAGTTTCATACCTTGCAAAATAGTAACAATAAGAGGTACATTTTTTGGAAAAAATATATATTTTGGCTATTGTTTCGCGTAATGGAACGCGGATGAATCTGGAGTCGCCGCATTTATAAAGCCGATAGATTCTTCACAATACTAAGAAAATGACAAAGACAAAAAAAAAAAACAGACACAGACAGAAAGAAAAGGTGGCGAGGAAATGAGACCAGTAGAGCGCCAGTGGCATTTCGAAATCGCGAGTGGAGCGAGTCATTCTCATTCCGATCGCCTCTCGATTGGCTCCGAAGCTTCACCCCTTTTTTTTTTCTCTTTTATTTTTTTTTCCTTTTTACCCCTTCAACTTGGTTCCTCAAAGTCTTTTCTCCATCTTACGCAGGGTCTTTGGCAAGTGTTGGCCCTGTGGGCACAGTGCCAGACCCGTCGTTGCATTAAGGACAATTTCGCTTCGGGTCTTTGGCAGAACGAACAAGTCTTGTCGTCTTTTGCCCGAAGATGCAGGCTTCTATTTGCTGGCGTAATTAGATGGCCCATTGGCGTGACCGTCGGCAATAGCAAGTCCCGCACCATCTTTGTCTTCTGCAGTCACACTGCAGTAGTACCAATGACGGTGATAGTCGTTTTAAAGGTCCACTGGTGGTGTCCTGTCGTTGTTGTTGTTGTTGTTGTTGTTGTTGTCTGTGTCTTTGCACTTATATAGAGGTTGAACTTTTATTGAAAAATTTTGTAAAAGGTGAAAGTTTTAGCTTTGGCTCCTCTCCAGCGAGTACTATTGGGGTCCAATGTTTTCAGCTTGTCGTTTAAGCTGTGTAGGTAACGTGGAAACACCACTCGGGGAGAGAGTAAAAGATTTGGCAGTAGAGTGAGTGCAATTTCGATCCGTGTTGTTGTTTGTTAAAGCTTAGGACGTTGGAATTTAGCAGACGAAATTTTTACTGGTCTAGATTTTTTCTTCTTTGTTTTGTAGAGTGATAGCTCTAACAAGGGAGGCGTTGCAAATCGGCTATTATAATCACGAATAGTGTATTTTTTGTTTTGATGATTCGTTTTTAAAAGCTGTTCAGAAGGAGATAATTTCAGCATACCCAATGGGATATTTTTTATTAAAGTAGGCTACTGTTATATAATTTTAAACACAGTATTTTTATGAACAATGAAAAACTGAAATTTTTTATTATTGTACAAAAAAGCGTGATGATGACACTAAATAATGTCATTTTGAGCTGAATCATTAAATCAAAATTAGTCATATAATTGTTTTTATTGTATTTATTATATTTCTTCAGCTATTCTTTTAATTATATTAATCATTAAAACCAGGTTCCACTGTATACTCGCAAAATCGTTTTTATCTGTAAGCATTCTTACTGTACTAAGGAATGTATTAATTTTAAAAGAAAATGACATAATATTTTATTTTCATAATTTCAGAAACTTTATTACATGTGCATGTATTTTTATGCATTTTGCTGTAAATTCCTTACTGATGTATTTTATCTCAATGAGATGTGACATTAAAAAATAAAACAAAAATTAAATTAAACTTGATTCCTATATAGAGTGGTTTAGAATAACTATTCATAATTTTCAGAGGTGATAGAGAACGAGAAAATTTAATGTAAATAACTTATTTAAACGGATTCATCGAAAACGTGCCGAATTCAGTAAAAACAGCTTGTTTTCAAGCCACAAAACCATAGAAAACGCTATTGTAAATAGCTTGTTGTAAAGAGATTCATTGAAATAGTGCCGTGCTCAGTGATGTAGATTTGTTTATACAGGATGATTTAAAATGATTATTTCTAACTTTCAGAGGTGATAGGGAACGTGTAACAAAACATCTTTTAATAATAAATTATAGTAGTTCTATCACGAGCTACAACGAAATTACGAAAATGAAAACGCCATATATTCTCAATGTGGAATGTAACGTGTTAGTTTTATTGCATGAAAACGAGTATAATGATTATTACCGATGTACTATCAATGTCATAAAAATTCCGTAATTTCGTAGTATTCATTGCGGAAGTATTTCCGGACTATAGGTTATGATTTAAAAATTACATGCTCTCCATCAACTAAGAAAGTTAGGAATAGTCATTTTAAATCACCCTGTATAACCTAATTTAAGTTATGCGAGCATATGAATGGTTTCACGTTGCTGTTTTTTGTATTCCACTTTCTGTTAAACTTCAGAAGCACTGAACAAAATTTAGTTTATTTTCAATAAAGTAATGTGTGTGTAATGTTTCAAATGTCTCGGTAATGATATATACAATATCCTTAATGTATAGCCATTCGGTAGCGCTAAGGTTAGCGTTCTTGTAAGTTTTATTTTAAAACATTTCTTTAGGATTATTATTTATTCTCCACTCTTGTTCAAACTGCGGTACATGCTTTAATTCTGTTACTTGAACTCACTTGGTAATTCAATTTTTCAACGTCACCCGTGTCGATTGTAGACACTTAACAAAAATAAAGACAAAATAAAACCTCCTCGTAATGGACTCGCAATTCAATTACTCGCGATAATGTCTCGCGATGTCTAAAGGTCCCTCGCAATGAAACATATAGCAGTAGTAGTAGTAGTATATTTATTTTTCTTCTACGGTCGCGTTTCCTAGCGTTGGAAGTTTTTCGACTGTCGCGACGATGTCGACAGACAGTCGCCCTCGTCGTATCATATCGTAACGTTGCGTTAATATAATACCGAATATCTGACGAGTAAAACGCAAAGTTGTGCGTTCAGGTCGTTTCGTTGCGAGTGTGTCTACGGGCGCGAGCGAGCGAGAGGAGGTTAGGAACTACGGATGTGGATTCTAAAAGGACTTATGGGAGAAGATGGGTGATTGTGTGACCAAGTGGTCAAGGGGTCAGCCGAGTGGCGGAACCGCCTTACGACCTCGCTGTCGCCGATGGACCCTCTGTCCGAGTTGCAGGGCAGTAAATCAGGTGCGGGGGCGGCAAATGAGCGCTCGGCTGGGGCTTTTGGATGGGGGCGAATGGTTGGAATCAGGGCCCTGCAACACGGTCGTAATCGTAACTCGACCGAGTGGCAAGAGCTACAGAGACAATGTCAGTTGGATGGTGGTGGTATAGGTAGGGGGTTTGCAAGAAGATGGTGGACAATAAAGAAAACACATAGGAAGAAAAGCGAGCGAAAAGGGGGATTCAGGGTTTGAAACACGGGTGATACGTTTTGGACGAGGAACGAATTGGAGTGACCTTAGACTTGGTTGGTTGACACCACACATCATCGTTGACGCACGAAGCCGTGAATGAAAAATGAGAGTTTGACTTTGCTGAAAATGCGATATTTTTATTCGTTGGTGGTGAGAATTGAGTTTAGTTTCAATAGAGTGTTGAAATAAGGATTAAAAATATGGATACAAATCTGGTGCAGATTTTCTTGATAACGTTGACTTGATGTCCAAGAACTGAAAGGAAGTCTGAGTAGCAAATGTTATATCGTGACAGTAAACAGTTTCAGAAACGTACTAAACACATGTTATTTCAAATGAATACAATATAGCATAACGTATTTATATACAAAATAAATCCTAAGTATATTATAATAAAAATATAAAGCATATTATAATAAAAATATTGAGTTTGGGATATAATAGAATTTTAATATGGCTACAATGGTGGCATTTTCATTGACTTTAAAATTAAATTTCAAGGATTTTACATTGTTACATTGGAAACTATGAGTCATAACTACTAAGTCATATTTAGAAAGCTATAGAGAATGGTCCATTTAGTTTCATAATGCAACGTGGTTTTATTTTTTCCAACAAAGCAACTGAAATAAAAATGGAATAAACATTAAACGTTGTAAGACAAGATACTATTACAACAGCGTCTCTGCAGAACACTAATACTTTGCAGCAGAGTGATTTTTGGTTATTTTGCATAGTAAACACCAATTTGCCTATACTGAATTTCAACTTTATAAAGCAGCATTGAATCAGTTGTGAGTTGAGCCTTTCGCTTTGGGTGACAAAAATTGAAAAACCAAAAACCGGGACACAACAAGGATACACCAATACATCTATAAAACAATCGATATATCAATAAAAACCTCGATATTTTTTTACTTTTCTTTACATTTTATATAGATTTTGCGCATTTTATAATGTTTTATAAAAATTTTAAACATTTAAAAACACGTTTTCGAAAGTTTTGTGTTTCATTTTGCACATTCACAAATAACATTACAACTTAATGCGTTTCTAAAGTGGTTATGCAACAAAATAGTGTAATAACGTTACTTTAATTCAGCATTTTGAATAAAAATTTTAAAAAACTAGCTTTTCGTGTGTTTTAGAACATTATTTTATTTTATTTTTTTTTGGCAATAACCCGAAAGTTGCCGTTAGTGAATAAAAAAAAATGCGATTTGCAAAATAAATTAATCATTCTTTTCTTCTTTACTTTTTTTCTCTCTCTATCTTTCTTATTGGCAATTTTATTCGCATTCAAACCTTCGACCGGTAAACAAGATTAATGAAAAGAGTTCAAGCGCTGACAAAGAAAGGGGGTCGATGTGTAATTTGGACAAATAAAACACGAGAAAATTTTTAATTTTCACAGAGTGAAAAATGGGAGTACACTTGTTGGTATGTGTTTTTTTTTCAGTGTTTTTTTATTGTATTGTGAAAGTGAAGTTTTCGTTTATTTAAATTTTTATTTTTTGGAAGAGATGTTTTTGAAATTTTAATGTGCGTATTTCTGGGTTATTTTTCATTTTTGCGAAAAATATAAAAATTGTAATGAAAAAGTAAAATGATTAAAGTATAAAGATAATATATTATTGTATATTAAAGAGATTTTTGTATCTAATTTGTATTATTAAAATTTCGAAGTTGTGCTATGATTTATGATGATGTAGCATTATGGGTGACAAAAGAGCAAAGATGAAATTTTTGCGATGATGGTCGTTTCGTGACAGACTGAGAATAGAGGAATCGCCAAAATTGCTTTAATTATATTATTACTCTCGAATCCATTCATTGTCGTCGAGTTGACGACCTTTTGTTATTGGTTCGACTTTAGTTTTCAAGTGGAGACTTTTGTTGAATCACGCAGAATTTTTTAGCGTAAAAAAATTGATGTACTGAGAAAAATTTGCGAAACCTGTGCATTTTTCACTGTAATTATACGGAGGCTCCTGTTGAGAAAATTGACATTATACATATAAACATATATATTATATTGATTTTCAATAGCTACTTAAGTGGGCTGGTAGCCAAAGTGATGTATGTTTAGCGTGAAGAAATTCAAAATTTGTGCATTTTTGCATATACAGGAGATCGTTGATTAATATTTTTATTTTATCATGATTCATTCCATTGAGACAATACAACATTTCAAAATAAATAATAGTATTTATAATATGTTAAAAGGTTGTTTTAGAATGTAAACAATTTTTTTTCACAGTTTGTAAAAAAAAAAGTATGTACAAGTTTGTACAAGTTCGTGATATTCTGCGGAAATTTCGCTATAATGCGAGGGTTAAGTTCTAAAATCTTTTCTTGGAAATCGAAATCGTAAAAATGACATATAAGACCATGAGATCATTTGTTCACTTCCTTGATCGCATAATAGCGAAATTTTCTTGTATATGACGAGCATGTGAGAAGATATTTCTATTCTGTTAATGAATTTCAAATGAGGCATTCGCGTTATTTAGTTAATGTTAAATGATGCGAATTTTTGAGATTTTCAAGTTTACTTGTACTTTGCTTCTTTTTGAACTGCTATTGAGAACTGCTCATGAGAACACCAACAAAACAGAACAACAAGATCAAGACGAAACGAGAAAAATCTTTCCACTGATGCTCGATATTCGAGACAAAAATTCACTATTATGCGATTGTAATATTTTGGTTCTTTGGTTCTCCGCAAAATTTAATTAAAATAAATAATAAAAATCTTTTGGTGGTGCACAACTAATCGAATACGAAAGTTTTTGTTATAATTTTGATATGTGCGATTTTAAAAATTCATACGTCACATACATCACTGCAATAGTTGCAGTTTTAAATCAACTGATTTTGCTTGTATCAACGGAATAAAAGTTCCAATAAAATAACACTCCCTCCCCCTAAATCTGCATTTTGAATATTGAGAAATAGCCAAAACGGATCAAAGTTGTTCAATTACAGACGAACGTTTCTTGTCCCATTGGAGGGTTTATAAGTGAAATTAGGGTGTATACTGTATATTGTATGTGCACACGATCTCTTTGCACGCTTTTTTGAGATGGATGGCTAATGGTAGACGTGGTTATCTTTTTTTTTACTTCATCTTTTAATACCGTTATTAATGTTTAACGTGAAGAAAAAGAAACGCACGGAACTAATTATAGTCGCTAATGCGCCCAAGATGGAGGGAAGAGATGATGGAGTCATTTATCTCCTGTGCAACAGAAAAAGAGGCTCGCGACTGACGTATGTGTGTGTATGTATGTATGTATGTGCATGTGTGTGTGTGTGTGTGTGTGTGTGTGTGTGTGTGTGTGTGTGTGTTGAGTGGGATGACACGAGTGCACGCGCCATCCGACACTTCGTGATCTTTGTTTTTTATCTTGTTTCCTTTTCTTTAAAAAATTTGATATCGATTTCTGTTGTTTTTTTTCTCGTATGTTTGTATTTTTTTTCGGTGAAAAGGTTGAAGTAATGGATGCTAAAATTGGTTGTTGTTGTTGTTTGGAAGCGATTGGAAAATCGTAACTCTAGTTCCAATAAGTATTGATTCGTTTTTGGTTACATGATGAACAGTAGGCTTCAGGAAAATTTAACAACGACAAAAAAAAATGTGTACACAAAATAGTTTTTACATTTTTTCCCATATAATCTACAACTTGATTACTACTTTACATTAAAATAATTGAACGAAAACTACAAAAGCCGAGAAATAACGAACAATTATGTTTTCGTAATTAATGTGTTTAGACTATTGAGTATTTTTGAAAGGTTTAGTAAAATCTTACAAATGCAAGGCATCAAAACAAAGCAAAATTTTATATAAACAAGGATTCTGAAATGCTTCTCGTCTAAAATAACACACAGTGAAGTCATATGATTTTGATTTATGAAATAAAGTCAAAAAAACAAGACAAAGGAAACTAAAGACGTCAAAAAATAATTTTTGACTTTTGTTTGTTTGTTTACTTTGCTCTTGTATTTTTTGACGTCTTTTTTAACTTTTTTTGACTTTCTGTAATCGTAATTTTATGAACCTGTCTCGTGTAATCGCTATAAGTATGCAAATGAGTATGCGTTCCCAGATTATGTTTATATAAACGTTTTGCTATTTTTTATGCGTCTGTGTTTAAAATTGGACAAGACCTATTTAGGAACATTCTGTATAGTATTACTGTATACATTCCTGTATTAATTTTCCCACTATGTATTCCATTGCATAAGGAATAAGTTTTCCTTTTGTGGTGTTTTGTTCCCTCTGGACTGTGAATAAAACTAATAATACAAATACAAAAACCGATGTTTAGATAATATACTCTTTTTTTCGTCATTTGCTATAACGTTTTGTAAATATCTATCGAAGTTCCTTGACATTGGATATATCACCTTGCAGTTTTCCTTTTTTGTATGCCGACCATTTTTTATTATTATGGTTACTAGAGTTTCTTTGCCCCCTCTCTCTCCTGTTCTTTGTGGCTTAGGGAATAATTAATGTGGGAACGACGTTTCGTCGTCCAGCTGTTTTGTAATAATAAGGAGGGGAGGGGTATAAGAAGGAAAAAAAATAATGTGGGGAAGGGGGGGTAGTCGAAGAATCGAGTCCGTCGTCCTGGCGACGCTCAAGTGATCGATGAAGGCAGGCGAGTGAAGAAGAAGCCGGCCATTGGGGCGAAACGTATTCGATCGCTTTCTATTCTTTATATTCCTATTTTCTACTTCTGGAAGACGAAGAATCTTTTTCGCTTTTTATATGGGGTGTGTGTATGTGTTTTTTGTTTTTTTTTGTTCATTCTGTCCACGTAGTTTGGAACGTCAGAACGAAGGAAACGTGGAATTGGATCAGTCAGTTTTGTAAGAGAAGGAGAGACCATGGCGACAGATTTTTGTCGAGGAGAGATTTTGTGCTGACCATCCAATTGAGTTGGTTTTGGATGTCTCGTTTCGTGTTTCGTGTTTGTGTTAGTTTTATTTTCTCGTTTCGCTTGTTTTATGTTTGTATTTTTTGAGAGATTTGTTGTTTGAAAAATAGACTTTGAAAAATTACATACA